>JASGXE010006440.1:0-20474 GCA_030068105.1 Sinentomon sp. SZTP_YWyxl
GAAAAACCAGCATACGGCACAGGGTGTGCCTTATTTCTGTGTAGGGTGGGTAGTCGGTTGGGATAGGTTAGGCGCTTTGCATAAGTTTCATTAAGTTGGTTTCGGTTCGGTTAGGTTAGGTTCGGTCAGGTTAGGGTACTCTGTGCAGTGTACCTTTACTAAAAAGAACCTGGACCTAATCTAATCCAATCTGACCAAACCTGACCTGATCTCCCTGCGCGATCTCTTATTAAGCGACTAAACCCCATGATTTGCTCAGCCCGCAATTACATATACAGAATAAGAAAAATAATGCAGGCAGTGTAGTAATGAAAATGCAAAAGAAAACCGTTTGAGGAGTACACAATTGCACGACAGAGAAAAAGCACACCCTGTACCGTCTGCAGGAGCCAAAGGGGGGACACTATTGCACGGCTAAGAGTACAGCTTTTTTTTAAATGTTTCCCTGTTGCCGTGCAATTGTGTCCCCCCCTTATAAACGACAAAACCCATTTCCTCTGACCAAGCAGGAAAAAGCAGGGGAACGCGAGTGATTATCAGAATTATTGGACTTTTGGGACATCGTTTGTCCTGGACGAATTGATATTAACGTCTGGGGAACCGTTTAATTTGCATGTCCAAGCTCAGAGGGTTCCAGGAAAATTACCGTGGTCCTTTGCACATGCAAGGGAATGGCACCTGTTGAAATTTGTTCATTTAATGTGGATTCGACTTTTTCAAGCCAGACATTCTCTTTTCTTTTTCGCAAACTGTTTCAAAATTCTGTCAATAAAGGATTTTGTTCAATTCAATTCAAACCGATCTTCCAGAAACGTTGAGCCCGGCCGAGTTGAAAAAGCTCCGCAGCAAGGAACGGAAGGCCAGGAAAAAGGCCGAACTCGAGAAGCAGAAGATCGTTCAGGCCCAGGAGAAGAGGGAGCAGCAGCAGGCAAGGGCAAAGCACTCGACTGACCCTGACGGAGAGGTTCCCAGGAATGACGACCTCGTTCCTGACAAGTTGGCTCGTGTCGAGGACCCACTGGCTCAGGCTGTGCGGTTCCTTCAGCCACTGCAGAATCTTTCCTCAAACACCATCGACACGCATTTGAAGGCATTTGAAATATACTACAGGAGAGGTAAGTGGAATGCTGAAGGCTTTGAGGTTGTGCAGGATATTTGAATTTCACCTCTTGAAGATACGCATCAGACAAATTGAAGCAAAGCATAATGTGTTGTGCACAATTATTGTTGGCATGTGCATAACTATATAAACTACGACTCTCCACCCAAGTGACACAAAGTGCGAGAAAGCAACCAACCAAGATTCTACTGTGTTTATCCTTTGCTAAAATGTATCTTTTAGTACAAGTAAATTTCGTTAAAGTAACAGATTGCCAAGTTGACCTCAAGTGATTGCATGCAGTCTCATTTCATGTGGGAATTGGCAAAAATTGTACCTTTTAAAGACTGGAGCTTCATCCCTGATCATGTTTGTTCCCTCGCCCCATTTTTATAAAATGGTGACTTGGTTGAGAAATTTGTAAATTTTGGGAATAGAATAAAATGTAAAAGCAGTGCAGACAAATGATGAAACAGGGGAGAACCTTTTGGCACACAAAGGCAATGTTTTTATATCTCACTCTGCTGATTTTTCTATTAACGCTATTCCCGTGTGGTTTTTCACTTTTGCATTCGATATTCTGAGGAACTGTTTCCGTGAAACCAGATATTTTTCGTTTTAGAAAGTGTGCCTGCGCCAGATTTTAAGCCTGACACACAGTTATAATTAAAACGTTGTGTCTGTCCATGAAGTTTTTTATTCCGCGTATCTTTACTCTCCCGCAGGCAAGCTCCTGTTGATGCTTCAGTCATTGAAACGTGCTTGGAAACTCGATTCCAACCATCCATTGCTTCATACCCAGCTGATAAGCTTCGTTCAACTGGTGGAAGAGTCTCTCTTGAAATCAGACTCAATCGATGATCCTGCCCCCTCGACTGAAGACAAGGAGGCGGTGGCAGTCGAGAATGATGCAGGTGGCAACGAGGAGACCGGAGAAGGTGGTGAGAAGGCGTCAGAGAGGTCTCTGTCGGAGGCCATGGCGCAGGTGCTCAAGCTGGAATTGGGCAAGATCCTGCTCCGTGAAGACTACGATGTCGGAGAGCTCAATCGTGATTTCCTGATCAGGAATAAAGACTCGTTACCTCACGTCCATCAAGGTTGGTCCCTCTTCAGTTTTGGTCGGAGCAACAGCAAGAGTCACCAATTCGATAACACATGCTTTTGAGCAAAAGCATGATTTGTGCGACTGAGAACAAGAGTTGAACAAGGCAAATGCTTCACTCTGCATGTGACTCTATACAGAGTTGGGCATCGGCGTTGACACAATTTAGCCAAGATGTTAGCTCAGCAATCCAGCCAAATTCTTGGATCAAAATTACCGTGTGCAAAATGCAAAGAGAACATACACTTTTCTAGAACTCGATTAATTTTTTGTGGAACCCTTGATAACAATTTTGCCAGGCTCTGACGGAGTCATATTCATGTAAATGGTGCTCTCATTTCTTTATTTTCTGGCTGGCCTGATCGTGGATATTTTCATTTTTATGCTGGTTGTAATTTATCATTTTGCTGCCCGGGCCGCCATATGGCTCACAAATGCTGAGGCAAGCTGGACAAGTAGAACCGAACCCTTGACAACAAAATGCATATATGTAAGATGGAGATGCAGAAAAATTTGTCAAGAGTTGAAACAAGTGTAAAAGCGTGGAGTTATGTGGTTTCCAGTTTCCACAATAGAATCCATTGCAAGGCATGGGTGGAATCATGCCCTTTCAACTCCATAAACTGTTTGGCTGGACCACATCCCGCCATCGGAATTTTTCAAGATATATCCGATCTGCGAGCAATGCAATGTTTATGGTCTGAAACTGAACCGCACCGAACTTGACTGAGATAAATTTGAAGATATGGTTTCACCTCGGACAAAAGGGATATCTGGTCATTGGAAATTCACTAATTTACCACAGGAGATAAGCAAAATGTTGGCTTCCATCAAGAATTGAACCGAGGGCCTTTGTTTGTCTTCCAGAGACCCTCTGCAGTGGGTACCATCCAAACACTGCCTAAGGATATATCCACTTTGATGTTTTGTTTGTATTCAATGTTTTTCCTTTTTCGAAGAAATGCTCGTGTCACTGCCAACTGCATGGTCCCATGTGGGAAAACAGGAAATTGTCAAATTCGGTTGAAAGCACACCATGTGGATTCGTAGAAATCAATCTCGTAAAAAACTGCCCCATCTTGTAGACGCTACCGTTATTGATTGCAGGAAAATTGCACATGGGAAAAATTGCACATAGGAAAAATTGCACAAAGGAATTTTTGCAAAAAAAATATTGCATAGGAAAAATTCCAAAGGTCTGACAAACACATGGGTTCATCCAATTTCAGCAGGGCTTGATGCAGTTTCACGCCTTACACGAATGAAATTATGATGACATGCGGTGCAACTTGCCATTGATCCAAAATGACATCTGATTTTTTTGGTAACGAGTCCTGTGTGCTGGCAATTTCAGCGATAGTGTATTTATTTTGTTCCGAATCTGGCTGCCAGTTTCTCACTGTCTGCATTCTGCAGGCTTTTTTATGCATTCTTCTTAACTTCGACTGGTTAACTCATATCAGGTATTGTATGATGTTTTTAGGTGCAAAAGTGATGGTTCGGCTGGATAGTTCACGGTGTGGGGAAGCAATGGACATGATCAAGAGGATAGAGTTCACAGATGGTGTTGATATCAAGGTTATTTTCAAAACTTCAAACTTTACGTTTTTTGTTCGTTTTTGCCGATGCTAGGGTATGTTCCAGATTTGCATTCATTCTGAAAATGCATTTGTGCTTTTCACGCAGTCAAGGATCCATTCATAGGGAGGTGATTTTTGTCAACAAGAAGGTTTTGGCGGCAGGTTTGAAATTACAATCTCGATCGTCGGTAGCAAGGGAAATGGTCTGTGATCCAGACAAAGATCGTGAGTTTGCAGTTGGTCGCTGCTACCAAATTCTCGTGCCTCTGAACATGTTGTGGGGGTGGAGTTTCTGGATGAGAGGAGGGCTCAAGAAGATAGCAGGAAAAAATAAGACAAAAACATATTGAGGAAATGAACAATAACATAAAAAGAAAGGGCATGGTTGATCAAATTCCAGCAATCACAGCTTGGTTTTTGTGTCTCGATTTCCATTAGTTGCCATATGAAACGGAACCAGATTGTGGTGGCAAAAACATTTGAGAAAAAAAATGTTTGAGAAGAGGTGTAGTTTCTCCATGGAATACTTGCTGCTTCAAATGCAAACCTCTTCAAACAGGTGGTATAT
This sequence comes from Sinentomon sp. SZTP_YWyxl, assembly GCA_030068105.1. Taxonomy (NCBI): domain Eukaryota; kingdom Metazoa; phylum Arthropoda; class Protura; order Sinentomata; family Sinentomidae; genus Sinentomon; species Sinentomon sp. SZTP_YWyxl. The sequence continues at coordinate 4,350 of JASGXE010006440.1, forward strand.
TTCGTAAAAGAGGGTTTACCTATCTGTTTTTTGGTGGTTGATCCACTGCCATCACTTCAGGCTCCCCCTCTCTCTCTCATGTGGCAACTGATCGAGTGTGAGGAGGCTGAGGGGGACAGACAGAAACGAAGCTGTCTTTTCTGGAAATTTTGACAAATCATGCCCATTTTTTTTTTTCGATTTGCATGATCCAAGATTGTTTTTTTTTTTCGCAGAGGGGCGGCTTTGCTGGGGCTCAATTTCTTGGTTGCTTTGCGCATTAAATTGATGACACCCACTGTGCAACTTTACATGGCATGCATTTCGCCAATTTGAGTTCGATTTCAATTTCTTTGGTTTTGGTTCGTTGGGGAATGTTCAGTGATGTTGGGGATTCATGCGACCAAAATCTGGTTTTGTCATTTCCCTCAAATTGACCACTAAGGTCCCCTTCAGACAGCCCTTTGGCAATAAAAAAGAAAGTTACTCTCAGACTTATACTGTCACCGTTTGTTTTCTTGCAGATATCTTGAACCAGTGAAAATAATTGCTGAAAAGAAGTTTGTAAACCAAAATTATATTTTTTCAGAACTGCACAGACGTGTTGAAGTCGTTGGAATCGGGAATATTCAAGGCATCACCCTCCGATATCGAAGAGTGCCGTGAGAGCTGCCTGAAGCTATTTCCACGTGCCGTAGTGTTCAGGCCTGCACCTTCGCCTGACGAGATGCCTTCCAGCCAGAAGCAGGTGGCCCCGCCACCTGTCGGGGGTGGAATCAAGGGAGACAGCTGCTGTTCGGATCAGGAGGATGCAAAGGACAGTGATCGTGAAGTGGCAAAACTGGCGAATGCAGTCTCAATCGTGTCTTTAAAGTCGTCTGCCGCTGTGCCACCTGTGACAGTCAAAGTGCCTGCCGTGTCGGTCGAGAACCATGTGAATAATGTGGGATCCTGTGACGACGGTCACGTCAGTGAGTAGATGAGAGTCTGCCGCCATTCTCTCGGTGCTTTTGGCCATCATGTTGGAATATAATCATTGCCGTCTAATGTAATAACTGAACCCTTTTTCTATGTCGTAAGCACGGAAATTGTGAATCCCGATTTTTACCCGGTTGTTATTAGGCTGCTGTTGTGCTTGTTGGGCTGCTTCAATTCCTGTTGAGGTTGTTTTTGTCAGGCCAACTGAGTTGGGTAAGTCTCCGGTTTGGTTTTCATTTTTTTAATGCTCCGTAATTCATTTTTAACGCACAATTAAGCACATGCGAATTTGCCAGTCACCTATCCAACTGCAGGAAACTTGGTTGTTTTAAGCGCAATGGTTGTCCATATAAAAACATTTCCGTTGAGCAGGGTTCCTGTCCACTGTGACCACGATTTTTTTGGAAAGTGTTCAATTAGCAGCCCTCGTTTTGGTGTCAACCAGTGTTGTAAGATCTGTCCAGAGGAGGCCAAAGAAATGAATAGTGGAAAATAAAATCAGACTTTTTGACTGATTGAGCGAACAGTTGCATTGGGCCTGCCAGATTCACATTGGGAAGAAACGAAATCAATACCGAAAATTGCAAGAAAAAGACCAGTTGCAAGAGAAAAACCGATTGAGCTTTCTTGGACGAATAGTGAATGAAAGTGTGGCTTCAGATCCAACTTCCAAGGGGTGTTGGATGCGTCTGCTTGTGCCTTTTGCTGTAAGTGCAATTCAAAGAACTTGGGACGTATTTTTCAATGTGACAACACAATGAAAACAAACGAAAAGTGTGAGTGAGGGAAGTATTTTTTGACAAGAAGTTTCCTCAAAACCTCAGCATACAGTGAGCAGCTGATTGATATAGTCGATGGCAAATTTCTTGGCTGCATTCATTGATTGAACCAATAATCATCGCCGTTGCATAATTTTCAGCGTTCACAATGTTTGCCGTGTGAGTGGAATTTTAAACATTCCATGTGAGATCATTATAGTTGATTTACGGAGAGGATTGTTCCATTTGGGAGGAACTCGCTCACTTTGTGGAGAAAAATGAAGATGAGTAAAGCAATATGCTGCACCATGTTACATTCAAGAATTGTGCCGTTTACTCCAGATGCAGGTGTTCAGTCAGTGCAGACAGGGTGATTGAAGAGGGTGAATGCAGGTGGCCGTTACTCTCACTAATTCAACTCAATCAACCCTCTCAAGTTTATGCCCTTCCTTTTTCCTTTTGGTTTCTGAAAGTTTCTGGCAAAACCTCAAAGATGACAAGCATTCACATCAAATTTAAGTAAAGATTCCTATTGCATGAAACTTGCATGTTTTTTGCTGTGGCAGTTGTTTTCAGCATTTTACGACTCGGAGAACCGTGCTTATGGTCGGGGCATTGGATCAATTTTAGCATTAAGGCATGAACCAATCACAGAATTTTTACAAGATTGACGAGGTTCAGTCACGCACCCATTTCGGCATGTACCAAGCCATGGAGAAAATCCAGAATTTACAAGCATTTACGAGGTTATCACGAGAGTTAACCTTTGTTCTGATGTACCGGCCGACTTTGGTGCTCAGGTCGCAAGACTACACTCATTTTGATCAAGCTGCCCACGCATTTCGGGCCACTTTACCTGGAGGGTCAGAGTTTTGCACAGAATGTTTTGGTCAGAGTTTTGCACCTGGAGGGTCAGGCACAGAATGTCTGCCAAAACACGCGGCAAACCTGCCAAAATGTCAAAGAAAATCCAAAAAGATGACCCGTGCCTCCTTCGTGAAATTTAATGCACAACATCCACATAAGGTTCTCTGGGGCCTAATTGCAGATAGTAAGCGAGACTTCTTTCAAATTTTTCCATTTATGTTGCAAAGGCAAACACAAAAATGTGCAAGAACTCTCACTCGAACCAACCTCAACGTTGTCATTCATGGGGACCCTGATCGATCAGAAATCAATCACTTCTGGACGTTTTTTTAATTTCTGAAAGAGAATTTTCCAGTTGAAGCATTGAGGAAAGATCCAGAAGCTGATGCTGGTTGAAGGTTCTCTTAACTTTCAGGTTTTTTTTTCCATCGAAATAATCCTCATCCCATCCCATCATCCTTTCTTCATCTAAATAGCAAGGTCTTGTTCCTTTGTTGTATGTTGTTAGCTGCTTCGTTTCACGGATTGAGTCAGTTGTAGATTTATACAAGGATTCGATAAAGAAACAACATAATATAAAAAGAAATCCTGGTTGCAGTTTCTTTCGCAATCCACCCCTCTCGGGTTACAATCCCTTACTCTTTCGCAATCTGTCCCTTTTGGGTTGCAAGCAATCCCAAATGGCCAGTAGATATTGGTCATATACGAAGGTTGTTCAAGTTACACTGAGCTTTGACAAGTGATGATGGATTTCAGGGCTTACAATTGGTGCACCATCTAGACTTTCTCATTGGCACCTTTCTGCCATCTCTGGAACAGTTTCACGAGCTCTTTTCTGAAAAATCCTTCATGAGGCATCAAAAACCACTTGTCCACTGCGGCTTTCAGCTCCATGACAATTTGGAGGTGCCACCAATGGCTGAGAAAAACCACCAAGGTTGAGAAAAAACAGTAGCCTCCTAAATGCCAGTGCATAAAGAGATCATTGAGCTGAATTTTGATGCTGAGATCGTCCAAGACATGTTTCAACCTCCAACAAAGCAGGGGCGCTGTCTTCCATGAGGGTGTCTTTGGGGCCTTCCCAACATTCGCAATCCTTTCAGGACCAGGAAATCATGATGCCGGCAGTTGCTGTTTTTCCATGTTTTGGCCAACCTCCCAGAACGATCCCCTTTGAACCCAAAAAACTGCCCCCATGCCCTCACAAGGGTGTTTTGGCATACCCCTAACTTGTAGATAATGTATTCAACATGGAATGTGATCACACAGCTTCTACTTTCTCATTCATGCTTTCTTTAATTTCATTGGCCTCCGTGGGTCAAAAATCGTGTCAGACTGAATAAATTCAGTCAGAATGTCAGGTAACGGAGGTGGACATGCTAAATCCGAAATGAAACTTTGCACATCATGGAATTGAAATTTTGCCTGGAACCCACTGAAAGATCAATGTCGAAAGTGTGCACGAGGGAACTTCAGCAGCCTTCATGATTGTTCTTCCGTCAGACCACTCTCAAATTGGAATCAATATCACAAATTTCAACCAGGGACATAAATGTTGTTTCAAGGTTGCAACATCATTGTCTGTGTGCTGCGGAGGGAGAGATTGGTCTCGAGAAGTGGATATCCTCTGAGGCTGGGGTTTTTCTGAGGAGGTACGTTGACCGACCGACCTACCTCTCGAGAAGTGGATATCCTCTGAGGCTGGGGTTTTTCTGAGGAGGTACGTTGACCGACCGACCTACCTCTCGAGAAGTGGATATCCTCTGAGGCTGGGGTTTTTCTGAGGAGGTACGTTGACCGACCGACCTACCTCCACGGAAAAATCCAAACCCCCGGAGGATATACATTCCTTGCGACCCATCTGTCTGCCAATTGAGGATGGACTGAGCCCCTATCGGGGGCGTCGGGGTTAGGGAGATGGTCGTTGCTTTTTCAACCGATGGTAAGGCAAATGCAGTTGTCCTGCATCTCGAATCTTGGCCCGAATGTATTTTGCAAAACAGATTTGTCACCAAACGCAAACCTTCACCTATTCCCTTGTTTTCCCAACAATTGAAACTACTCGTAAGAATTTGCCTTCGATTTTAAAGGAATTCGTTCAGGATTTTGGGCAAAAAAGTGATCTCGCTGTCTTCACAAAAATTTGGTAAAAAAGTATTCTTCACAAAAATTTGGTGGCAAATCATCTTCAAAAGGTGCAACAGACAACCACACCAATTGTTGGATTTTTTCTGCTGTTTTTGGAAATGCAGTGAACTCACGCACGACCATCCCACTGGATTCGTGGCAGTTTTTTTGGCATGCTTGTGGCATTATTGCCACAAGAGTGGAAGGGCATTGTTGCCACAAGAGTGGAAGGGCATTATTGCCACAAGAGTGGAAGGACATAAATATTGCCACAAGAGTGGAAGGGCATTATTGCCACAAGAGTGGAAGGACATTATTATTGCCACAAGAGTGGAAGGGCATTATTGCCACAAGAGTGGAAGGGCATTATTGCCACAAGAGTGGAAGGGCATCATTGCCACAAGAGTGGAAGATAAACTGTGGCTGGGTTGTCATTTTTTACAAAACTCCAGTAATCTTTCGCTGTGATCAAATTAAACCCCTTTTTGAAATCTGGTTTGAGCAACCGACAATCTTGATCCATCTGAGAATATGTGATCCACTCTTGAAATTCAGCCGTACAACCTGGATTTTGCTCAGAATTTGCCAAAAGAAACGTTCAGAATTTATGGACAAGGTTACTTTTCCGAAAATTCGCACACAAATTTTCGGTAAAAAGTCTAGACTTTAGTGTCCACAACAACCTGGATTGAAATTACCGCCGTTAGTGCGCAAACCTTTGGCCAACAGATCAGCTCTTTGTTGCCGAACTCCGAGAGATTGGTGATTTATCTGTTGACACGTGCTTTTTTGTTTGGCTCTAGTTAAAAGGTTTTTGGCCAAATGCGATCATAATTGCTCCTGGAACATCAAATCGACACTACATAAATTTACTAAGCTCTTCGAAGCAGCCGCATTGCAAACAAAACTGTGACTGGTTATTTACTTTCAGCTAAAGATCAGGCATTTCTCTCTGTTCTAACCCTCTTGCCTATAACAGTGTAATTCTTTGGGCAATATTGATGGATCCTGTCTGTTTTGCCAGCAGAAATCAAACTTGTTCAGTCACATGTGCTCTGATTCACAATTATTGTAGAGACATGGGCCACCAAAGTCCCCAAAATGAGCCCTCTGGGTGCCTGTGGGGATCGATTGAAATTCAAGTTTTTGCTCTTCTCCACATCAATTGATTGTAGAAGTTGTGAAAGCGGTTTTGTTGAATGACAAAATATTGCACCTGTTTGGTTGCACGTTTGTGTGGAGTGGTTAAAATGTCTGCTGGTGAAAAATGCGCCTGTTGCCAAACTGTTCAGGAGCATTTTACAATGGCCCCAATTATTGCCCTTTGTCTTCCAGAAACTGGCAATGATAACAACTTTTCTGTTTGAACTTTAACAGCGGAGAGATCAATGCGGGGTTAACGCTAACTCCGAGCTGCGAGGCAAATTTTTAGCATTGAAGTAAATGGCGAAAATTTGCCTCGCAAGTCGGAGTTAGCGTTAAGGGGGGGGGGGGGCACCCAAAATTACTAACTTCGGTGTTTTATTCGATTGCAGCCAAATTTTGCACACATTGTGTTAGGTGAAGGAAGTTGTGTGTGAAATTTCACTTCTGTATCTTAAGTGGTTCCAGAGTTATTCATGTTTTAGTAAAATCATTACGCGTAACTTTGTGCGACTCTGTATGATAACGCTATGTCTTATTTAACTTCTGTTTGCGCCAAACTCTTCCAAAAGGTGCCAAAAGTGGAGTGACAGAGCCAGTTTTTTCATTTTTGACCCAAAACTTTTGAAATGGTTCCATGCGAGACTTGTATTTTAAGAAGCGATGCACTTGGGAAGATGAATGCCAAAAAAAGTTGAAACAGATTGGAAATATCAAAATTCCGACTCTGTCACTCCATTTCGGACAAAAAACTGCATCAGTATGCAAAATTTGGCCTTTTTAACTTGTCAAATGGCTGAGACAGAGCATTCGAAAGTTTAAAAAGGCAGGCGAAAAGCGATTTGCGGCAAATAAGCATTTTACGAAAAGGACAGAAAGAACAAAAATATCCAATGTTCCGCTGTTCGAAAAAAGTCTCTCATTTGAAAATGGATTGAGATATTGACCTCTGGTTTTTTGCATTAAATTCGTCAGAAAATTCTCCATGAGAACGCAATAAAAACCAAACAAGCAACATTTGGCAAACATTTTTCAATTTTGGGTTGCCCCCCCCCCTTAACCACGCATTGATCTCTCCGCCGTAAATGCTGTAATTACAAAACCAGTCAACCCCTGCCTTGTGCTAGAAATGACCAGGAAAGCTCTCGATGACGCATCACAACCCAAGTTTAGCCAGCCTACCCACAACCAAATCTCCACCCTTGTTTTTGCCATCATTTGTTCTCGATTTGTGCTAATTGCACGCCACAAATTGTAATTTGAACGCCCACCCCTTTCGGGCAGAAGAATTTATCAGACTGGCCAAAGAGACTATCAGACTTTGCGATTCAGCCAAATATTTTCAGATTTACGTATGATGTAGAAATTCGTTCAATTTCGTCTATTGGACTTATGGTGGAATTTACCAACCTTGGTGGCTCCCGAGCCTGAACTTCCTGCGAGGGCAGCCCTACAGAATCCACTATCCACCTTCGAGGATCAAAAGAATTGTTGATCGCAATTTCAACAAATCTAAGGGAGACCCCAACACTTCTGCATGACGGAAAGAAAGCCTATAGGAATTGAACCCATGATTTTCAGGAATACACACAGTCAAGCGTGCAAAGAAAAAGCCAAGAAATTATAAGTTACAGATTTCTTTGTTGACAAGAAAAGGAAAAAAAATATTTATAAACAAGCAAAAGCAAATCCTCTTTTCTCTGAGATCTTCATTTTTCGGATATTTTTCTTGCCGATGTAATTGGCACGGCAGAACAGAACTGGAATGAAACAAAAGCAAATTTTCTTCGTAAATCAACCTGGGAAACCCAACAAAACCCCTCACTTCAGGGCATTCCGCATCGGTACATCAGCCGCTTATTCCACTGTCACTCACACACAGCTCCAACTATCAACAGCCCAATTTAGTGGAGAGCTGCATGGAAAAAATTAATATCTATGCACACATGGGACTGTGCCCTTAAGGCCTGATGAATGAAAGCAGCTGCCACAAGACAGTCTGAAAACATTGTCCATTTTAAGTCAGAAAATGTTATTTTTGAGGAGGATGGTGCTCTGGCTTAGCACTCAACCTGGGGAAAAGTGCTCTGGAATAGCGCTAATCCGAGGTTGCGGGTATAATTTTCCTCCCCGGGTGTTTGCAGCCGGACAGAGGCCATTTTCCCTGACTTTTCTGGTTTTTCCAGGTGAAAATTCCAGACATTTTGGGCCCTCATCTCATTGCCTTCCATCTCAGTATTTTTCATAGCCAGAATAAATGTAAAAAAAAAAAATGGAAAAAACAAGGCCAACAACTTGGCTTTGTTTGATATGCACCAAGTAAGTGTGGCCAAATCTTGCATTCAATTCGGAGACGAAAAGATTTTTTTCATTCAATACAAAGAAGAAAAGAAAGATAAAGTCCAGCTAAGCGTCGTTACAAAGAACGAAGGGCGTTCGAAAAGTTTTTGACATCACCCTGTAGTTCAGAAAATCTTACCGCTATCAAGATTTTGATCGGTTCCAGGCTTCAGACATTTCTCCAGCTCTTTCAGCACAAATTTGCCAGACATCTGTGCCAATTTTTCATGGCATAGTGATAAAATAGATGAGGGTGTGTTCCTGAGCTCTGAAAATACTGCTTTTAGCTAATTCTTGAAATCTTGATCATTCCATTTTGCACGACAAATGCCCAAGTTTTAGATTTTTGGATGATAAACACCACATCTACGAACAATTACTGCCCCCTCAAGCCCATAGTCCTGATTTGGCACCAGCAATTTTTGGTTGCATTACCTAAACTGAAAACAACTAGGCAGAAAAACCATGTTCACGTATTCAGGACTTTGCCAAAGCAATATTTTCAGAGCTATGGAACTCACCCAAATCGGACATTCTGCCCCTGGACGGTTGTGTTGGACACCTGTAAATTTGTAAGGCAAGAGCCAGAAAGTATTTTGTAGGCCAAAGCTATTTGAAAGTAGTTTGTAGGCCTAAGCTAATCGAAATCTTGACATCGTCAATATTTTTTGAACTACAGGGTGAGGTCAAAAACTTTTCTAACGCCCTTCGCAACAAAGACTTTATCTACTTGCCAGAGAAAGAGAAATTTCCAAAAAAATTCCCTTTCTTTGCAGAGAACTTTCACAAATTCTCTGACTTTTCCAGGTCCCCACAGACACCTGAATGATTCGTGATCACAAGATGCAAACTGGACATCAATGAACAAAAGTTTTTTTTCCTCCCAACATCAATCACAGCTCCTAATTTCTCCCTACGATTGTCGATTTGACTACAAAAAATGAAAGTGTAAACTTCTAAACAAATATACACATTGGCTAATGCATATGCAAATATACCACAAACAAACAGTGAAGAGATTGTTTTCAATAGAAGGAAATGAATAATTAAATTGCACAGCTGAAAATTGAAGAGTAAAAAATAGGAAAAGTTACCGCGATTGGAATCCGCTGATAACTTGCAAGGTTAATCAAATAAAAATTGTCGTGGTTCTGCAAACAGAAATCCTTGAAGGCTTGATTCACATCGATACTTGAAAGGGTTCAGCAAAGTGCAGCACGTTTTGTCTCTGTTTTCAAGCAGTGAACATCTATGATGTTTAGAAAAGGAAAATTGTGCACTCTTAAAACAATTAAATCCGAGAGACAGAAGTTTCTGGCGTTAAACATGGCCCATTTTTCACAAGGAAACTAAATCAACAAATGAAAGAAAAATTGGAATGGGATGGTCCAAGTTGGGAAGGAATCTGCTTATACCTCAGTACAATAAATGTTGCCAAAATCCTAAGCTTGATTCCTCTTACTTGGATGGAAGTTAAGAAGCAATTTGCTTTCAATCGGACTTTGAACTGAATGGCTTGCACCTTCGAAGAAGTTTGGGAGCTTCAAGAAAAAAATGGAGCATGGAGGAATCCATGCACGAAATAAATGGCGCTCAGGAGAAAAGCAGTTTTAAGTGGGAAAAGGAGAGGGAATTTGTACGAGAACCACCCTGTATAAATCCAAATTCCTTCACATTACTCTTTGGCCCATTGCGGAGTTGAGCATTGATCGCATTCTTCGATTTGTGGCAGTCAAATCGATTTATGAATTTTCGAAAATGAAAATTGAAAAAAAAAAATGAAAATTCGATTTATGACCTCAAACACATTCAGTGTAAGATCACTACATTTTCAAGCCAGAAGCCGCAAAATTGTTGTCTCGGAAGTGTGTGAATGATAGAAAGAAAGAGAAGAGACAGCATAATCGTGGACATAAACTTCTCCCATCAATGCAAGACATGATCATAATGTGATGATACCAAACTTTTATCATTATCACTTGAGCAACAGTTACTTATTGTGTATCAACAAACGTAATGGGCTATGATTATTTTTCTATAAATGTATAATAATGGTCAATTTGTACAAGTCGGAACAGAAATTGAATAATTATTATTGATTGCCAAAGAACGAAAGGGACAGCCTAAAGGTAAGAGAATATAGCTAAACTATGAACACTTTCAACACGACATCAGCACAAGAGATTATCAAGAGCCACAATCAAAAACAATATCTCTTCTGGTCAAACAGAACAAGTCAATAATAAAAAAATAAAAAGAGAATGGAATGGCAGATTGCCCAAAAATTTACTTTTTCTTTCTCCCACCCCAATGGGTTGGGTTCACCAGAATGATTTTATAATTCTCGATAAAATATTTTGCATCTCTAAAGGAAGAAAATATCAATTGGAAATTGCTCATTGCAAGGTTACAATCAAAAGTAGCCAACATAGTTGCAATGCGACAACGTACGTAGGCTGATCAAGAAAGACCGAGACTGGTGTTGTTGCTGGGCTCCCACGAACTTCTCAGCCATCTCATTTTGTAGGCTGAAGTATCAACCCTTTTACTACGTTTGTGCAAAATTTTGTTAATTTTCTACACCTACCCTCTTTTTATGATGTTTGTTCTTGAGGGTGGTTGTTTTTCGCCTCCAGCTTCAGACATGATTTTGCAGGATGAACAGTGTGCTGCGTTGAAGTTGTTTTGCCATTTGAACAAAACGGGATCGGAAAAACTTTGCGTCTTCTCCTGGAAGAATACGGGGATGACGCTTAGACTCATTCCACTGTGTTTTGATGGACTTTAAGGACCGTGGGGTTAGTTTTGAGAGACAGGGTGGCCGGAAGTTTTGGCGAAAACACGACCACCGAAGTAAACATCAAAACTGCAACAGTCATTGTGCACGAAGATCAATAGTGACCATTAGAAAATTGGTTCAACATTTAAACATGAGTACTGGGAGCACCCATGAAATTTTGAGCCATACACTGCACCCCAGGCCAACCCAAACCATTGGGTTCGTCATCATGACAATGTCCGCACGAGTGTCGCAATTTTTTGTCCAACGGCTTTAACCGAAAAGGCAACGGTTTTAGCCAACAAGGGAATCGAGCTCTTACCTCAACCTTCCCACAGTCCACCTGTGACTTCTATGACTTTATTTCTCTACTCCACAATGAAAAATGGTTTCTCTACTCCACAATGAAAAATGGCTTGAGATGTCAAAGTTTTCAGTCGTAATAACTAATATGGAAGTGTTTAAGGCTGTGGAGGCGATTTTGAAGACACTGGCCAAGGATGGACCGTAACATGTTCCAAGAATGGAGGAGGCTTTGGGACGTGTGCATCTACTCAGAAGGGACGTACCTCGAGAATAAGCATGACCAAACCAATGTCGAAGTTGAACACAGTGAATGAATCGAGGAGTCTCAGTCTTTCTTGATCATCCCTCGTAAAAATGATTTTTTACCCAGCAGCAGTGGCGGACCATGGCCCTTTTGGCAAGGAGAGCAATCAAGAAGATGGTGAGAGACAGGGTGGTTCCAGGGAAAAGACCCCAAATTTTCATCGAATTTATCAACTTACTAATGATGGATTTTCGACAAAGAAAAACAAAACCTGGAATGCTTCTAAACGTGTCTCTCTGCATACGACATGACTTTTATCTCCACAATATCTCAAACCGCTTATGGCATGCAGCAAAAGTGTTTAAGACCAGAAGATCTTTATCAATGAAGAGAAGATTTGAAAATAAACCAACACAACAGTTTGTGAAAGGTGGTCCCAACTTCATCGAAAATGAACTTCTGGAAGGTCTTTGAGAACCAAAGCCAGTAAATAGAGGAAAGCGTATCAGGACGTCAAGAAGAAGCCTGTGCCACTGAATGCTCTCAATCACACGCTGTCTGCTGCATGTTGCTTCTTGCCAAGATGAGTATACACCAATGAAATCACCGAAATCCATCTGTTTCGATGCCATCTTGTGCTCGTTTAAGGGGGGGGGAAACCTTCGCGCAAAAATTTTTTATTTGTCAACCGATTTTCTTCAAATTTTGTACATCGTTTGGGGTCATTTCAACTAAGAACTGTGCAAAATTTCAGAAAATCGGGTATTTCTAGGCTCTCAAGTGGCAGAAAGCGGCGTCACAGGCAGCAAAAATGGGGGCCAAGGATGGCAGTACCAGCAGTGTACCAAAGGAACAGAGCTTCCGGTTGGTTTCAGAGATGGAGTCCCTCAAAGGCCAAAGCTATTTCAGGGTTGCCAGACATTTCCCAGGTCCCAAATCTCAATTCCCTGACTTTTCCAGGTCCGTTGCCAGGAAATTCCAGGCCCGAAGTCTCACAAAACTGTCAATTTTCAGGATTTTCATGAAAGAATGCCAAGAATTCCACAGCTTGATGAAAACCATTCATTTTGAAAAAGAAGCAAAAAAGCATTTATGGCAAAAATGGGCTCGAATGTTCCAAAACAGAGGTTCAAACTGAGTAATTTGACTGGAAAATTCCCTATTGGCATTTCGATTTCCCTGACTTTTACAGGTTTGGCAGCAAAAGTCCTTGAAAGTTGAAATCCCCGACTTTTCCCGGTTTTCCAGGTCGCTGGCGGATGACAGTTTTGTTCTTTTGCGTTGGTCGCCTGCTGGACAAGGTAACTCAATTGACGTCGAGCGCCAGAGAAAGGAGAATGATTCTACCCAAATGTAGTGCCAATTCAAAGATCTTGAGATTTGTGATAACATCACAGGAATGTTTGTGTTACATTGGGCACTTTGTTGGTCAGTACTCCATCCTGGTATCATGTGTGGCACCCTCCAAAAAGCATACATACAGAAGAACATTCGTCGCAACTCGTAACAGATCAATTTCGATAACACTGCAGTTTAACAGGAGAGAACAGCAGCAAAAAAGATCCACACACGCACCCAAAACAATCAAACAATTGCACAATAACCAACCATCAATCACATCTTGTCTCTCATTGAAAACAGACTGTTAAAATCCAAACAAGAGAACAATGCTAAATTTCTTGCACAATAGGACACAATTATGTAAAACTGTCAACGCGCAAGGTTGTCTGCGGAAAACACCCGCCAGCAAGAAAGAAAGACAGATAGGGATGTCTGAACTACTTACGGAGGTAAAAAAAAGTATACAAAAAGCATCCGAGCATTACGAAACGAACGTAACTTACATCAAGAAAAGGACAGTGAAGAGCTCTCAAACTCAAATATCTTTCATCGTTATTCATAAAAGTATAAAAATCCAGCAAAATAATACTTGAACAATATACGTCCCATAAAGTGATCCGAACTCGAAGGAAAAACGACGGGAATGGTATCTTCCCGTAAAGCATGCATGCAAATGGGTTGCTGTTGCATCAGTCTGGCAGTTGTAACAATCGTGAAACTCCGACAAGCTGTTCCTTTATCATGCGGAATGAAGCTCTGCTTTCGGGGTGATGTGCCCAGCAACGTTGCATTATCTACGAATACAAAGAGATCAAGAGTGATGCACACGCATCCAGTAGTTTTTATGCATTTTGTGTTGGATTGACCATTTCAAGACCAATCTTAAGTCAGCTGCTTTGTCATCAAGTCCGGGGCGCATGTTTACACAACCCACACCAACATCAGATGGCAGCAAGCGTTTTGCGCAAGTATGCTCGATTGGGGCACCATACACGCAAGAAAAACCTGAATTGTGAAATGTTCAATAAAGCTATCTGAACCTGACCTAACCCTGTTCCCAACCCTATCTCCCTCTCGGGAGATAAATGCTTGCTTGGGGCCCCTTCCTGCCGTCTGATGTTGGTGTCTGTTTTGTAAATATGCGTCCGGGGCGTCACATGTGGGCGCTCCTGCTAAACTTCTTACTCTGCTGCATTTCTGGTCCTTGTGTCTGGAATAGCAGGGCGCCAATGATGGCGGTCTGCAGGGACGTCTTATCCAATGGGCACACTGGGCACAGGCCCAGGGGCCCGAGTTGCAAAAGGGGCCCTGCTTTTCGGCGTTTTTTTTTGCTGCCCAATGCCACTTTTCGCCTTTTTCGTTTGTTATTGAATATTGAATTCGTTAGTTATGAATATTTTTTCACTGCTGCCCATGCTAATTGCCATGTAAACCTGTGAAATGAACATGTGTTTGATGATTTTGAAAACTGTGCAAAAGAACTCACAGCTGAATCTCAGTAAAAGACCATCATTTTTCGATGAAAGAAAAAATGCTGAAGCTGAAGGAAATCTCTCAGCTTGAGACAGGTTTCGAATAAGTACTTTCTACGCCATTATTGACGCTCTGCTTGTCGCTTTGTAGAAGAGACGAGATGCATAACAGGACCTGAACGATAGATTTGGATTTCTCTATCATTTGCAAAGCTTGGAGCATGGCGAGAGAAAGGAATGCGTAAAAAATTGGTACCTGTCCTTTTACCAGGTTGATCTCGAAGACTCCTTCGAAAATGAACTGGCTCACTTTGTTCCATATGTCCAGACTGAATCTTGCCAAACCCCAATGAGATATCTTGAAGTTATTCGGCAAGAGAACTTGCGAGCTGTACTTTTCCAAATTTAGATATAGCCTTGAGGATTTTTTGTGCAACTTTGTTACCAAGTGTTCAGGCGAACGTTCGTTCTCAACTTTAATGAGAACGAAAAATAACATCCGTTCAACAATTTCTCAGGGTCGTATGTCTGGATTGTCTTTGTTGTGCATTGAAAGGGACTTGTTTGACAGCGCAAAGCAAGAAGAAAACCGTTTTAAAGAAACAGACATGAGATAACTTGCTAAAATGTCAAATTGTTTTTGTATTCAGATTATAAAAAACAGGTTTTTTCATTCAGTCAGTAGAAAGAAAATTACGATAATTAAGTGTAACTCATTAAATTCATCTCAATTAGCCTGTTGCATTTTTGTTCGAATATTGAAATTTTTATATGGACAAAATAATGGTACCTACATCTTCCCAACCAAATAATTTTTTTTTTCAAAAAAATCGCACAGCCCGACCGCACGAGGGGCCCAAGTTTCACAAGTGCCCAGGGCCCACCAGGCCTTTAATCCGGCCCTGGCGGTCTGGTCTTGGTCCCACTGCATTAACAATGCATCTGGTTTGTGCAGTGCATCCACATGAGCGCCAATGTATGTCTCTCTGGACTGGAAGAGGTTAATGCATCGAATTGCAGGAATTGGCACATAGGTGGGTGGATATGGGCAAGGGCCAGAAGGCAGCAGTCCCATTCCCTGCAAAATACAGGACTCGAGGTGAAAGTGAAATTAACATTTGAAATTTCATTTTCTACCGGTTGGTGGTTTTCTGTCCACCATTAATTAGTGAAACTGGATGCCAGCAGTATCTTCCCCGGAATCATTGAATAATCTTCAAACACATGAATTCACTTGTGAAAATGGAGCAAGTTTAGCTCTGTGAAATGTAGATAACACCCGAGTTAACCCCATGTCAACATTAAATAATTTCTCCTGTGATCAAATGCGGGCAGTGTATCTGTCCCATTTAATCAAGTCTGGGGAAGGCACCATTAACAAGTTGAGTTGGCATTGATGAAGTCATGTGACAAATCACGGGATCCCAGTGTTGAAAGAAAAGCAGAGGGTAAAACCAATTGATACTAACATCGTAGACTTCTTTCGGGCAGTTCCTTGGCCTTTCTAGGACATCTCCTCTTTGCACCCTCTCCACCACTTCGGCATTTTTTAGTCTTCCGTATGGCATTTTGCCGCATGTGAATATTTCCCAGATGAGTACGCCTGTCGGAGAAAAAGTGCCGTGAATTAACTGGTGGTTTTTGAAAACAGTGATTACCACAAAAGGATTCCGTACGACAGCGGTTCCCAAACCTTTTCTGGACCCCCACATGATCAACGCTATGCCAGACGGACCCCCACACTGAAAATGGTCAGTTTACCTAGTCTTAGTCTAACTAAAGTTAAACAAT
>JASGXE010006441.1:0-18666 GCA_030068105.1 Sinentomon sp. SZTP_YWyxl
TTAAACGTATGCTGGAACTCTGCCAGTTTGGGCCATATTTCAGAGTTTGTGAAAAAAAAAGGAATGAAAAAAAATAGCGTTTGCATCGTAATGGAAATTTGGGGCATATTTGGTAGAGTTTGCCCCTGAGAAACAAACGACGCTGCAATTGGACTGAAACAAAAGTATGCGTGTTGCATACGTCATGGAATAGTTAGGGGCATATTTGCTAGAGTTTGCCCCTGAGAAACAAACGACGCTGCAATTGGACTGAAACAAAAGTATGCGTGTTGCATACGTCATGGAATAGTTAGGGGCATATTTGGTAGAGTTTGCCCCTGAGAAACAAACGACGCTGCAATTGGTCTGAATACAAGTATGCGTGTTGCATACGTCATGGAACAGTTTGGGGCATATTTACGAGAGTTTGCCCCTGAGAAACAAACGACGCTGCAATTGGTCTGAATACAAGTATGCGTGTTGCATACGTCATGGAACAGTTTGGGGCATATTTACGAGAGTTTGCTCTGAGAAACAAACGACGCTGCAATTGGTTGGGACAAAATTATGCGTGTTGCATACGTCAAGGAATAGTTAGGGGCATATTTGGTTTGCATGCGTCATGGAATACTTAGGGGCATATTTGGTAGAGTTTGCCCCTGAGAAACAAACGACGCTGCAATCGGTTTGAGACAAAATTATGCGTGCTGCATGCGTCATGGAATACTTAGGGGCATATTTGGTAGAGTTTGCCCCTGAGAAACAAACTAGTGGCCTGAGTGGCTTTATTTTTAAGAATGGTTCACACCAAGACAGCGGAGATGGGTTGACATTTTCCTCACTGCTTTTTCATGGGACCATTTGTTTTTTGTTTTGTTTTGATCGGACGCTACAATTCGCGCCGAGGAGTAAACCGAAACTAGGAAAAAAAGAAAGAAAAAGAGCCACGAGCATAACAAAAACAAAAAATTGCTCTTTATTTGGTGTTCGTCAAGCAATAAGTAGAATACTAAGTCGGAGTCAAAAAGTAGAAAAGTACAAAAAAAGCGAAATGCCAAAAAACGAAGCAAAACGACTGAGAAGCTGAGTTGCTTCGAATAGGAATAGAAATAGTACAAAACACGTGAAAATGGCAACTTCTTTTTTTTAATCGAATTCGAACAGGTTGCTGGATAGGTCAGTCGAACACAGACACCACACATGATGAATAAGGCAATGACAAATGGATAAAAATTAAGTTGTGAATAGTCAGCAGTCGAATGCGCTGTGGCATTTGATTGAGTGGAAAAATCTGGAACATAACGATACCATCGGCATTTTGTCGGCGTCAATCATTTGTAGCGACCAGGATTACGCAAACATGATCGAACAGGTTGAGTTCATTTTATCAATGGATCAACAATTCTAGAAGTTATGGATGGCTATAGTACGGGGTATTTTCATAAGTGGAATAATCCCAACTGGTGTACAATCGGTCGTATAACTCCTAACTGGAATAATAAAGACGTCATAAAATCCTAACTGCCATAAATCCCGACTGGTACTCGTGTGAAGCAGATGTATGTGAAGGTGGCTACCGGCTACAAACTCCAAGAGAAAATTTAAACGGCATGATATACCTTGCACAAACGTGGGGGCCAGTAAACGATTAATACCACGAACGACAAAACCAGTTAGGATTATATCAGTTAGGATATCACGGTTGTGTTTATGATGTCCCAAAATTGTATTCGCATAGGCTAAATGAAAATGATCATCCGTTCGACTTCGAAAGATTCAAACAATTTGCGGCACAGAAAGGCATCAGACGTGTTCCTGTTCAGCAAATATAGGTTATACGTTTTGTGAAGAAGGGGCTTATCTGACGAATTGTTGTTGAAAACTATGGAGTGTGAGCCGAGCTGGTCTTTTTCAAATCCTGCGAAGATAAGTGAGTGAAAAAATCGAACAATCTCTGCGCAATATGCAATTGTCAGCAGTTTTTCCTGTGGGTTGGCGTATTAAATGCGTCTTTTCTCCTCCGAACAATATCTGATGGCAGATTGAGAGATTGAGTATGCGGAGACGGTCAACAAGTGTGAAAATGGATCCAATCTCTCCTCGCCAATCAAACGGTTACAAATTGCCGGAAGAAAAAGGTAGAAGAAGCAACCCTTGGACGATCGAATGAATGGATGCATTAGGCGTTTTTCTGAAATTTATATCCAATCATTTTTGCAATTAAATTTGCAAACGCTGAAGCACGGATTAATCTCCAATGGCAGTTATCCTTGCCAATGGAGTGGAGTTTTATAAAGTTTTTTTTTCGATCAACAATAGCAGGAACACAACTGAACAAAAGAACAAATCATCTCACAAAGATATACATGCACTGACAAACAACAAGACCAAGAACAGAAACAACATGGCTCAAAATGATAAAAAAACAACAAAACAACAGCAGCAGTTCAGCAGTGTTCTATCGAGTTGAGTTCTGCTTATCAAAGTAGGCATTTGATATGACTAGATGGCGATGTGCTGAATTTATACAAAAATACACAATAATGTAAGGAAAAATATACCTACCTACCTATCTACCAATCTAGGCAGTCGAATCGAGCAGGAATAAGCCGTAATCGGGGTCAACTGCTTCTTGCAAATGTGAGAGCTGCAAAGGAAAGGAGGGAGAGGGATTGCCGGGATTGGTTTTCTTGAAAATAGCATGTCATGGAAAGGAGACAACTGGAGAGAATCACCGAGTGTGGTGTGGGGTAGACAGACTATGGGACAGGGGGCAGGGGAAGACGAATGCCGGAGTAAAGCACCTCTGCACCTTCTCAAAATTGTTGGCCAGCGCCAGACCATGCATACAGGCCGTTTCCTGATTCAAATGACATGGACATCAGCACAGGCTTTTCACCTCGCAACAACAATGAGCTGCGGGTGGGTTCAATGAGCCTTTTAGACGGACATTTAGGCGAAGAGAGTGAGCTGCGTTGGCAGAAAACGCCACACCGCGCCAAATTTTGCCGATGAAGGCGACAGACCTTTGAATGCAACGGACATTAATGCAGCTTCCCCAATGGAAAACACTCAATGTAAGGTCAAAACAGGGAACGGATTGTATACCTACACTGAAGCAGATTTTTCACGTTCAGATTTCTCAGTTTCTCCCCAGAAGATTTCCTCGTGACAACACCTTGCTCACATGCACACTAGCGAGTAAGAGTATATCTTCACTGATTCAGGCTTCACAAATAAGAAGGCTTGCTTTTGTATGTGTTCACATGTGATTTTTTCAAACGTCATTTTTGCAAAAGATCAAAATTTCAGACATATACACACCAATTTGCGGTGAGGAAAGATTTGCAACTGGGGCGGAGGGGTTGGTTCTGAAACAGATCACCTGAGGCTGAAACAGATGGGGAGTTCTGAACGGGACGTTGTTTCTATGGGACTTAGCATCTTTTGCTGGAATTTTTCTTCAGGTTTAGGATAGGTCGCAAGGAATGAAAACCCCCGTAGTTTTTAGACTGGGATTTTGTTACGAGGAGGTGGGTCCTCTCGATCATACCTACACGTAACAAAATCCTCACAACTGAAAACCACGGAGGATTTCCAGTCCTCGTGACCAATCTCTCCGCCGTTTTTTAGTATTTCCTGCGTGCCTTTGGCGTTCCTTTTTCCTCTTTTTTTATCCATGCCGTCCTACACGTCAAGCAAGTCGGGAAAATTTCCCCCACTCTGCTTCGCAAAACTGCCAAATGTTGTGTGTTTGGCAAATTTGTGGTTGTGACTTGTGGAGCGACGACCATAGCCAACTAGACGGATGTCTCTGAGCTTATTCTCAAAACGAATTGATTCGTCTTTTCGTTGATTATGTCCTCGTTGATGTTGTAGTGAGGAAGAGAGAGAACGTGACAGAAGAGGACAATGTCGTTCTGCTTCAACGAAAACACCAAACCATTGTAAATTGATTTCGACAGCAATTCGTTGCATATCAATGACCAGGTCTGAATATCACGCTGCTCTTTGGGATCCTGAAATTAGACAGAGCATATTGGGCCTGTTGAGAGGATACAGAGCTGAGCACGGTTGTTGGAAATCTATCGTAACCAGAGATCAAGCCATAATTCCAAAATTAAATGGCAAAATGTTGCAACACTTCAAAAGCAACAAACCCGAGTTTCACTCCTCCCTTGTGGCCATGCTGATCTTATTAACCGCGAGCAGAGGACTTCCCTGAGTTTGGCCATTTTCCAATTCCTGGCCTTGTTCAAACCTCTACTTTGCCGAAAATTGCTAAATCGCCTCTTATTGTTAAGCCCAATTCACCATTAAAATGAAAAAACAAATAGAACTTGTCCATAAGCTTATTTCTGAGGTTAAGCAATTCTTTCCGACAGATTATGATTAGTTTCTAGATTCGAAGCCGATCCGATCCGATTCGATAACGTGTGGTTGTGTGTGGAGGCAACCAGCAGTTGCTGCAGTGGAAAGAAAGCAGACAACTCGAAACAGTGTGCTGTGTTCTATGTATACAAAAGCACCTACCCAATTTGTTTCAATGCAACGAAGGGAGTATGCAGAATAGGTGCCTAGCTAATTAATGATATACTTGCTGATGGACAATCTTCTCTAAATCAAGCACAAGTTGATTTCTTCATGGGAACCATTTTTAATTATTGACCTGTGATGTACATTTTGGCCAGGACTAGACCCTGGAACAGAGGATGATGCAGAGAGCAATCATCAAGCATGGCCTGTGTGGACATCAAAAATATGCCTTCAGTATCTTTTCAGTTTTACATGGATGGAAAAAGACAGTGAGAGAGGAGAGAGGGGAGAGCGAGGAGAGAGAGAGAGGGCGATAGAGAGGGTGAGAAGAGAGAGAGAGAGAGCTGAGAGAGAGGGTGAGTGAGAGGGCGTGCGAGAGAGGGTGTGAGAGAGAGGGCGTAGATAGAGGGTGTAGAGAGAGGTGAGAGAGAGAGAGGGTGAGAGAGAGGGTGTGAGAGGGATGGTGAAAGAGAGCAGGTGAGAGAGAGAGGTGAGAGAGAGAGGTGTCGAGAGAGAGAGGTGAGAGAGAGAGGTGAGAGAGAGAGGTGAGAGAGAGAGGTGGAGAGAGAGGGTGAGAGAGAGAGGTGAAGAGAGAGGTGAGAGAGAGAGGTGAGAGAGAGATGGGAGAGGGGTGAGAGAGAGATGGGAGAGGGGTGAGAGAGAGGGTGAGAGGGGGCGTGAGAGAGACAGGGTGTGAGAGAGAGGGTTAGAGAGGGAGAGAGAGAGAGATTCCAACCTGCAGGACGGGTGAAGGGACGAAGAATTTCTCGAGAAATGCCTTCGGTCCGAGTTGGAATGAAAGACAGTTGGAAAGACAGTTGAGAATGATATCGATGTTGAAACGAGGCTGCTGTTTGGTGATTCGAAGGTACTTCTGAAGAGATCTGGCTATCGTCGGAAAGATCGACTGACTTGCTTCATACGAATCCATCGGAGCACTACTTGATGGACCTTATACGAGTAAAAAAAGTAAGGAAAAAACCGTACGTAAAAAACCAACAGGTCAAACAAACACATTGAAGAAAGCAAAACAAAATTTTTATCTCAGTGCCGAAATCATCAAAGTGCAGGGGTGGAACGTCTCTTCCTCCGAATCATGCTTTTTTTTCTTCCGATTCCGTATCAGCTTCACACAGTGCATTGCATGGATCATCTTGAATGAACTTGAATGAACTTGCTTTACACTTTTCACAATCGAGCGAATAAGTTGACATCCCTTCTCTGCTACTTCGCAATCGTAGGCTAAGTGGGATAAATTAATCTTCTTGGCATATGGGTCTCCGTCTCCCCGCGAGAAATACATATCTTTTTTACGAAGATTGTCATGAAGACCGAAGACCGTCGTGAGGGGATGTTATATGTATTTAATGGTAAATTGTTTACTTTTTTATCAATACGAATCGGGCATATCTCGATTTGGCGCATGGACAAAAAAGCCAGCTTGACCGATCTTAAACAAGCTAAGGGGTCCTGACGTGCCCAACCTTCAATCATAACCTGACCTAATTATTTTCTTTGTTCGTTGTGTTTTTTCGCGTGGATCCGGATTTTTGCAAAATCGGGGGTTAGATGGAAAAGTGCCCCGATTCGTGTGGATTAATCAAGTACGCGGTCATTTTTAAACGTGGATGAGTATAATATTATTTCCTACGACAGTGCCCCACGAAAAGACAAGAGTGTCCCACGAAACCGAATTGCAGAAAGACGTTTTTCCCCATTGGTTCTCTGCGATCATTGCCGAAGATTGCTTGTAACCACCGGAGAGGACGTTTATCTCCCTTCGAACGTGATATCATTCTGCTTTAAGCATCGAGATGTCTCCGCTAAGGGAAGAATTCAGAAGGAGACATTTGACTTTTTGAACGAATAAGTTTCTGGCAAAGTGTTCAAGGCAGAAATCTCGAAATTTGATTTGTCTCTCCCGTCACTCGCCCTTTCAGTCCCTCTCCCTCCCTGCGTCTTCAAACCAATGAAGAATTGAAAACAGTAGATCCAGTCAAACGACCTAGGATTGAGCAATGCATGCGAGAGAGAGAACAACTCTTTCGAAAAGGTGGACTGGTGCGGCGGAAAGTCCTGCCTCCCGTGCGAGGTTGTTTGCGTGCTATTCGCGATTTTTTTCTGAAACCCGTATGTCCCATCTAATTCAGGGTCTTTCTCGGCAAATTTCAGAAAATTTCAAAAAATTGAGGGTCATTCCCTGTTTTTGTAACCACACATTTCCGGAAACAGTAATTGTCCAAAACACTCAGCAAACATGCACGGAAAGAGCCGAATCGCGATCGTTGTTTGCCATCCTCAACAAAGTATGGCAGCCAGGAATGAAACGAAACTGAAACCGCCTTGCGATGGTTTTTCGTTCTCGATCCTCCAGCCAGAATAATAATTGTTTGCCTGTGTGTAAAAAAAAACTAGGAAACGTCTCAGATTTTCGTGAATAAAGTTCCGAAAAAGGCGGACAACTAAAATACGAACTACACTGCTGGTAAGACAGATGATGGACAAGATGATGCATCGTGTTACATATTTGAGCGCCGTGGCAAATTCATTCACGCGAGCGAGAAGTTGAGACAAGCAACCAAGGCACCAATCAGGGTCCAAACGAAATGGATCGAGCGAGGGCCACACGGTCAAACATGACAAGGCGTGAGACAAGGCACATGAGGCCAGGCAAAGAAAGGCAAAGCTGACAAAATGGACCGAGGAGATTCAGATGCAGATGCGGCGACTGGACAATCGGATGCCGGACAGAGGTGGACAATAGGTATACGTACCTACGCTCTCGAAATGGATTTTGTGCTTGATTTTTACAAATCACATCAGAACAATGAGTGAGTGGATGCACGGACATTGGAAACCTCGAAAGACGCAGCGTGAAAAGCATGTGAATCGCAAGACGGAATCGGGTGGAAGGACGGGGGCAAACGGGGAGGGAGTGAGGAAAGGAAGGGAGGAGAAAAAGAAGGGGTCTTTTTTGGTCGAAATGACAGCGTGTCGCAACCCTTGGCCCCAGAAAAAGCACAAACTCCCGTCTCGTGAAAGCCAAAGCGGGAATGGTTTCCGACCGAAAGAAGGAGCTTCGGCGGCGGACGACAAAAGCTTGGACGGATTGCATCAATTGCAGGTGGGTACCAGCGGAGAATAGTGCCTTTGTCATTGTGTTCAGGACACACACCGGACACGGACATTCGTTGGCAGAGGCAAATTGTTTTTTCCCATAGAGGTTGTTGTCCCTGACAAATACAATGCAGGCTTAAATACTGAGGCAGAGGCACAATGGCAAGCCAAGAGACAGATTCGGCGGGGAGAGTCGTCCCCCATCGCAGGTAATCGTGAATCAAGTCGAGAGCCACTTCATTGAAAGCGTCACTTCGAATTTTTAGAATACTTTTTTAAACGAATCGTGATGTTATTCCGCATGAATTGTTTTTCTATCTCTCGCTTTTTTCTCTTCTCTTCTTTCGCTTTTTTTCGCATCTTGAATCGAATGGGTTGAGTTGAAATCCAATTCAAAAAAAGAAATCCCGAGATGATTTGAATTTGAAGTGGAATGGATGAAGGAAAAAAAGTCACATCTTGAGCAACCAATTTGTTTCGATTGAAGAGCTTGCTTGATTGCTCTGCGATTGTGGGCCGGGAATGGCGTTCCTCCTCAAATGGAATGGTTGCGGTTCCCCTGGCGTTGGTGGTGGTGCCATCTTTTGCAGCGGAAAAAGACACGGCGACTGAAGTGCCATCTCT
The DNA here is from genome assembly GCA_030068105.1 of Sinentomon sp. SZTP_YWyxl. Lineage (NCBI taxonomy): Eukaryota > Metazoa > Arthropoda > Protura > Sinentomata > Sinentomidae > Sinentomon > Sinentomon sp. SZTP_YWyxl. The sequence continues at coordinate 8,257 of JASGXE010006441.1, forward strand.
CGCGCTGCACGACCATGCTCTTTCATAGACAGAAAAGATGAGAAAAAACCGTAAATCTTGAAGTGTGTCATCACTTAAGAACGTTGAGTGCTGTGCTTATTCGAATGTCGTCGTGCTGATTGAGTGCCTTCTTCAAGCTGAATGGCAGTTTAAATATGGTCTCGAAATGATTGCTGCTCAAGGAGTGACAAAAGCCGAATTGATGACACAATCATCATTTTGGATGCATGGAGATGGAATGGAAAGTGAGGAGAAGCAAAGTATGCAACCAATAAAGCAGAATCGGTGGGAGTTGTAACAGGGAGAGCAGCATAACAAGGCGCGAGAACAGACTTCAGCTCAACAAACGACAAAATGTGACACTGCAATAAATTTCAAGCGAATTTCATGAAAACACATTTTCAAGACACGATTTTGTCACCTGCGATTGTGAATAGGTACCTGGAGTGGTTTATTGAAGCCACATGCCCCCGCCATGAATGGTAAAGCAGAATAGCATGTTCAATGGCACAACGGAATATTCCAGAGCAAAACATTTGAAAATAACGAGAACAGTCTTCCATTTTATTAAAACGCTTTCCTGTTGTCCCTCCATTGGTGTATGTGTGTGTGAATATTGGTATTTGTCAAACAATTTGATTTTGTATTAAAAATTCAAACGGATTCACCAAGAGAACAAAAGCATTCTTTTGTGTTTAAACTCTGGGGTTTGACCTGATAAGTGGGGAACGAGGGTTGGTCTGAGTTGGAGTGTTTTGAGTTTCAAAGGGTTGGAAGCGCTTGGCTGCATTCAAAATTCGATGACCACAAAAGCGATATTCGGAGCTTATCAAAAGTACTCGAACATATTAGGCGATATTTTAAAGTACTGGTTAACACAGGGGCCATCTAATTTCAACAGGGTTTGGTGCGACTTTACGCCTCACACGAGTGTCATTATGTTTTGCGGCGCATGCTGCCATTGATTCTAAATGGACTCCTGAGTTACTCCCATGTTCGAAGACTTTTGATAAGGTGTATAAAATTGGAATGTCTGGTGGCACTGACTGATGGGTCATCGGTCATCCAGCTTCACTCGTTAGTGGAGCAATGATGGTGATTCATGGCATGCATGTGTCAGGCCAGAAGGTCATCGATTCATCTCCAAGTCTGATTCATAACCGGCTAAAGAGTATGAATGGAGTGAGATCATTTACACCAAAATAAAAAATGGAAACTGAACTGACCGTGCTCTTCTTGGAGTCGTTTGATGTGAGTGAATGCATCCTCTGTGGCTGCAATCAGTCTGGCCCTTCGCTTTCTGACTTTCCTATCGAATTCGTGCTCCTCGTAGATCCTTTGCGAACCGTGCTGATGATGATGCATGTGGTTGGTTTGCTCACCCCTAGCACTTCGACGGCCGCTGTTCATACGAAGGCTTGCCTATGTTTGATTTCGAGAAGGAGAGAGAGAGAGAGGTTAGAAAATGGCAGTGAAAACAGGACTTGAAAGAAGACACTTGCGGAGGAAAGATCAAAAGAGGAAAGATTTTCGTATTTACATCAATGTAAAAAAATTCAACAACCTCGGTGAGGAAACGCTACCTCGGTGAAGATCTCTCCGTCTTTGTAGGAGATTTAGTTCAAATGCACAGATCTGACAGGCACCTAAATGTATAGGCCTACAAGCCAAAACAGTTTCGTTGGTCCAAAAAAAAAACGGATGGTGACTGGCAGCCTGATTGCCAGACGTCAGCTCATTGATACCCATCTGTTTTCTTTAACCCCAGCGGAAGCAGTATCTGTTTTACTGAAATGTCGTTTTGTCATTGCGAACAAGAACAACGAATGGGTAATACGTACGTAATTGCAAGATTACGTATAGGTTAACCTCTTTAAATGGTACCAAGTACTCGTTTTTTCCAGCTAAACTGATATCTGCCTCGTAGGGTGATCTAGGTTAAACTCTTTAAATAAAGCTGCTCCAGATTCCTATAAGTCAAGGTAAAAACCTTTGTGCCACCCGCATGCGATTTTGGCGCAATTTAGAGTAGCTGTCAGATGCTCCGCGACCCTTTCGAAAGAGCCAAGAGGTCATCGACCAGTACCACCAACCAACCTGTGGAGAACTTAGGCCAATTTTGCCATTGCTCTCGTTGCTTCTGCCGTCTCTGTCCCCTCCTCCCCCTCCACTGTGACCGGTTGTTCCGCCGACGCTGCTGGCGTTCGCGTTTGGGTTTGGATTGGTGTTGCTGTTGGCCCCGTCGATGTGGTAGTATTTGAAGGGAGAGTTGATCTTCTTGAGCCTGGTCGACCCACCACCTCCACCAATCGTTGAGCAACCATCACCACCTGATCCACCTGCGATGGCTCCGTAAGATGGCAGCAGGTGGTGTTGAAGGTGGTGGTTGTAGATGCTGAACTGGGAGTAGTATTTGTTGAGAATGAATGTTGAGCAGCGTTGGACACTGAGTTCTCCAACCAGATAGTTGTGGCTCTCGCCGTCAGGACTACGCACCACACGAATTGAGTAGCACGGCTCCAAGTGACGGATCTATAACAAGGAGGAGGAGCAGGAATAGAAAGAGAAGTAAGAAATACGAGAAAGCAATGACAACTTTTAGCATACACACAAACACACATACACTATTTTTGGCGCAGTCTGGACACGACTGTCATTCTCAGGGAGGTGTGACATCAACTGGACTGTGGCCAGTGATCTCCATTCAAACTACGTCCGACCATAACTACATGATGTTTCTTTTCCCAAACTCTGAAGGCGACACAAATGACGTCACAATCATCCAATTTTTGCAAATACACAGGAATTGCGTGGCCAACCTTTTATATTTTGACTTTGGTCTGAACTGGATAGAACAGCGTTCAATCAAGGCATCACTCCAGCGAGCAGGACATCGTCCATTTCTTATTTTGAACCAAGGCATCACTCCAACGAGGTGGAGTGATGCCTTGGTTCAAAATTTGAAATTGGTTTGAAATGGAATGGATTGGATCAAAAAAATTTGAAATGGATCCCAGAGCAGAGTGGAGTCGATGTAGGTGTCATTTGTAACAGAGCATCTTTTTTTAGAAGCTGAGTCTCTGCTTTGAGAGAGTCATGATGACAATTGCTGCGGTCCAAACCTATAATCTATCGTGATCCGCCACTCCTGCACTCCCAACAGCATTCTCTTCTCAATGAGGATAGTGACATTTTTAAAACATTTGGCAAGGGAACGGCCAATTTGAGAGTTTTCTGGTAATGATAAACGGTATCTCGTCCCAAGGCAATGGAAATCCGATTGATTAGAAAATAAGGATAGCTAATTCCATCGGGTACCCGTCGAATGAAACAAAAAAATCAAATGAACCACTCTCACATCATTCAGCATGTTTATGCTCGTTGGAAGCGTCAATACTCTCTCATTGAATTACTCGTAATTGCTTTCCCCTGTCAAAATTGGGCCTGTTCAGTCTATTCTCGCAAATCCCACAGGCCTGCGTTAAATGGGAGATTCTTGGCAGATACCACGGTCAAAAACAAATGCCCTTTATCAGAAAATGAATGTCCTTATAAGGACTCAATGGAAATGAAAGGATTGCGTTGCGGCAACTCAACAACTCAAGACACCGATCGGCTGGACTGAAGTGGACTAGCTTACCTCGAGAAGAATGAGAGCGACATAGTGGATGGCTAGAAGAGAGTCGGCAAGATGTCCTGAATATGTGAGCAATGATATGTACTGGATGTCTTCGGCATCGTGGTCATGACCAGTGTAGTCAAGGAGACGAACAACGTAGAAGAACCAGAAGGCGAACGTGAACACAACTACAAGAAGCAACACAACTGCTTTGAGGAGAAATATTCTTGGCATTGTGGCACGGGGTGAACGAAAGAACACTGCCCACGAGCCAATCAGAATGGCCAACAGCTTGACGCACAGGGTCAGAAGGAGAGCCGTCACACTCGGGTCCGCAACGCAACTGTTCTGCCGAGAGACGCAGGACACCGACCCTTGGCAGCACACACATGACCACCGGACTGAGAAAGGCAGAAGCCAAATTGAACCCGCGAACACTGATCCCAGGTACCTATGGCAGAGGAATTCGCACCTGTTCACTTCACTGTCGTCGAACTGGTCCGATCCCGGCCAAAGGGCCCATTTCAGGTTCTTGTTGTTGAGGTTGGACCCAAGGCCTGGGGAATTTCTTCCTTCTGCCCCGGCCCCCCCTTAACCTGGGAAACTAACCAACCGAAAGGGCTAATTTGCTTTTACCTCCAAATCCCCGTTCCCGGTTGGTGTTTTTGGTTCCAAAACCATCATCCGTAAATTTTGATTTTGGATGTTCCAGTAAGAAACCCTTGGGTGTCAACCCCAATTCCAATTGAAAAATTTAAAACGATGAAGAAAACAAAAAAAAAGGCCAGCTTTGGAAAGCGAAAGCAAAGGACAAAAATATTTGTCACCACTGCCTGTTCATTGTCCAAATTAGGGACCTTCAAAATCCAGGGGGTGCAAAAAGGGGCCATTGGACTTTCTTGGGGATCCTTTGGACGGGAGAAATTCCAAAGCCCCTTTTAAAACGCCATTCCAATGCCAAAAAGGAGGGGCCAATTTGCACCTCGATGGACCATTGGAAGTTTGTTGGGTTTGGGCCTTTAAAGACCCAATAGAAATTTTTATTTTGGCCAAAGGTAAAGGATAATTTTTTAAGGGCCGCCAACCAAGCAATTTGGAAAAGGTTATAACCTGAGGAGAAACGCTGAAAAGGCAAAACAGGTTCCAGGGCTCAATGGATTATTGCGAACAAGGGACCCTTAAATTCCTTTCAAAACAAAGAACAAAATTAAGTTTTTTTAAATTAAAAATTCAAAGGGGGAAATAAGCGAAAAAAAACCAAGTGGTAAATTTCTTGGAAGGGTCCCTTTTGGGTTTGGGGAGAAAAGGATTCAACCCCTGAAAAAAAACGGCCCAGTTTTTGGTTTGAAAAAAGGGAGAAAAGGGCCTATCAACCCCTGAAAAATTAAAGTTTCAAACGTGGAAATTTTTGGGAAAGGGAAAAAGGGAAACCCCGGCAAAAATAAATTTCACCCTGGGGAAAAGGGGAAAAAAGGAATAAATTTTGTTATGGGCACCACGGAAAATTTTTGGGGAAAAAGGGAAAAAAAGGCCAATTCAACCCCTGCAAAAAAAACTTAATCAAGTAAATTTTTGGTTTAAAAGGGAGAAAAGGCAATTCAACCCCTTGCAAAAAAACGAGACCCGTGAAATTTTGGTTTGAAAAAAAAAAAGGCAAAATAAGAAAATCCTTTTGGTTGAAATTTTTTTGAAAAAGGGAGAAAAACAATTCAACCCCTGCAAAAAAAAAGTTTGCAAAACGTGAAATTTTTTTGGGTTGAAAAAAAGGGAGAAAAAAGGCAATATCAAACCCCTGCAAAAAATAAACGTTATGCACCACGTGAAATTTTTGGTTTGAAAAAGGGAGAAAAAAGGCAATATCAACCCCTGCAAAAAATAAACGTTATGCACCACGTGAAATTTTTGGTTTGAAAAAGGGAGAAAAAAGGCAATATCAACCCCTGCAAAAAATAAACGTTATGCACCACGTGAAATTTTTGGTTTGAAAAAGGGGAAAAAAAGGCAAATCAACCCCTGCAAAAAATAAACGTTATGCACCACGTGAAATTTTTGGTTTGAAAAAGGGAGAAAAAAGGCAATATCAACCCCTGCAAAAAAAAAAACGTTATGCCACGTGAAATTTTTGGTTTGAAAAAGGGAGAAAAAAGGCAATATCAACCCCTGCAAAAAAATAAACGTTATGCCCCACGTGAAATTTTTGGTTTGAAAAAGGGAGAAAAAAAGGCAATATCAACCCCTGCAAAAAATAAACGTTATGCCCACGTGAAATTTTTGGTTTGAAAAAGGGAGAAAAGGAAAAAAAAAGGAAAAATATCAACCCCTGCAAAAAATAAACGTTAGCACCACGTGGAAATTTTGGTTTGAAAAAGGGAGAGAAAAAAAAGGCAATATCAACCCCTGCAAAAAATAAACGTTATGCACCACGTGAAATTTTTGGTTTGAAAAAGGGAGAAAAAAAGGCAATATCAACCCCTGCAAAAAATAAACGTTATGCACCACGTGAAATTTTTGGTTTGAAAAAGGGAGAAAAAAGGCAATATCAACCCCTGCAAAAAATAAACGTTATGCACCACGTGAAATTTTTGGTTTGAAAAAGGGGAGAAAAAAGGCATATCAAACCCCTGCAAAAAAATAAACGTTATGCACCACGTGAAATTTTTGGTTTGAAAAAGGGAGAAAAAAGGCAATATCAACCCCTGCAAAAAATAAACGTTATGCACCACGTGAAATTTTTGGTTTGAAAAAGGGAAAAAAAAAAAGGCAATATCAACCCCTGCAAAAAAATAAACGTTATGCACCACGTGAAATTTTTGGTTTGAAAAAGGGAGAAAAAAAGGCAATATCAAACCCCTGCAAAAAATAAACGTTATGCACCACGTGAAATTTTTGGTTTGAAAAAGGGGAGAAAAAAGGCAATAAACCCTTGCAAAAAATAAAGTTTGCACCACGTGAAATTTTTGGTTTGAAAAAGGGAGAAAAAAAAGGCAATATCAACCCCTGCAAAAAATAAACGTTATGCACCACGTGAAATTTTTGGTTTGAAAAAGGGAGAAAAAAAGGCAATATCAACCCCTGAAAAAATTAAACGTTATGCACCACGTGAAATTTTTGGTTTGAAAAAGGAGAAAAAAAGGCAATATCAACCCCTGCAAAAAATAAACGTTAGCACCACGTGAAATTTTTGGGGGAAAAAGGGAAAGAAAAAAGGCAATATCAACCCCTGCAAAAAAATTAAAGTTATGGCACCACGTGAAATTTTTGGTTTGAAAAAGGGAGAAAAAAGGCAATATCAACCCCTGCAAAAAATAAACGTTATGCACCACGTGAAATTTTTGGTTTGAAAAAGGGAGAAAAAAGGCAATATCAACCCCTGCAAAAAATAAACGTTATGCCACCACGTGAAATTTTTGGTTTGAAAAAGGGGAAAAAAAGGCAATATCAACCCCTGCAAAAAATAAACGTTATGCACCACGTGAAATTTTTGGTTTGAAAAAGGGAGAAAAAAGGCAATATCAACCCCTGCAAAAAATAAACGTTATGCACCACGTGAAATTTTTGGTTTGAAAAAGGGAGAAAAAAGGCAATATCAACCCCTGCAAAAAATAAACGTTATGCACCACGTGAAATTTTGGTTGAAAAAGGGAGAAAAAAGGCAATATCAACCCCTGCAAAAAATAAACGTTATGCACCACGTGAAATTTTTTGGTTTGAAAAAAGGGAGGAAAAAGGCAATATCAACCCCTGCAAAAAAATAAACGTTTATGCACCACGTGAAATTTTTGGTTTGAAAAAAAGGGAGAAAAAAGGCAATATCAACCCCTGCAAAAAATAAACGTTATTGCACCACGTGAAATTTTTGGTTTGAAAAAGGGAGAAAAAAAAGGCAATATCAACCCCTGCCAAAAAATAAACGTTACGCACCACGTGAAATTTTTGGTTTGAAAAAGGGAGAAAAAAGGCAATATCAACCCCTGCAAAAAATAAACGTTATGCACCACGTGAAATTTTTGGTTTGAAAAAGGGAGAAAAAAGGCAATATCAACCCCTGCAAAAAATAAACGTTATGCACCACGTGAAAATTTTTGGGTTTGAAAAAGGGAGAAAAAAGGCAATATCAACCCCTGCAAAAAATAAACGTTATACACCACGTGAAATTTTTGGTTTGAAAAAGGGAGAAAAAAGGCAATATCAACCCCTGCAAAAAATAAACGTTATGCACCACGTGAAATTTGCGGTGATGCAAGGTTGCAGCTTTTGAATTGGAAGGGGTAAAAAGCTGAACAGCTGAACTGGACAAAAATGCCGATGGACAAAAATGCAATTCTCAGGATGTGTCCAGCCCCATTTTCGTGGCCTGAAGACGGGGAACGTTGGTCATATACCCACTCGGATTCGGATGGGCCCATACTTCCAGGTTCGGTCGCACTGTGTATGACATTTGAGAAAGTGTCAATAGTTCAAAATGGGCCTGCTGCTTTTCACCAGCAGAGAACGAGCAGCCGAACCAACCTGTGATAAAATCTGTACCTCAATGACCTCAGGTCGCTGCTGTTGATGTTGATTTTGATGCTGCTGTTGACTCTGACGACGAAACGAGAGCGATGAGCAGCTTCCAACGTTCACTTTACCATTTCCGTTGTTGCCGCCTCCTCCGCCTCCTCCGCCTCCGCTGGTCAACCTCTCCTGGCTGTTGTTCATCTGGTTCTCGTTGTCGTAGTATCTATTAGCACTGTTGCTGCAACCACCCTCTTCTTCTCCTGCTGCTGCTGATGCCGCATCCAAGCAGCTGGTTGACTCTGCAACCCTTCCACCGACGTTCTCTTCAACCAGCTTCACGTTCGGCTTGCCCACACTCCTCCTGCTGAATGCAGAAAGGGGGAGAGGGAATGTAAAGGGATCGGTTTTGAGGAAGAAAGCGTATTTTGCCCCATTCGACCGTTGCAAGCGATGCATCCACTCCATGTCTTAATAATTTGCATGTATGTAAAAATGTAAAAAATCCGTTTCATGTAAAAAATTCCAACATGTCCTCTTTTGTGACCGAGGTCAAAATCTGACACCTCTAGAACGCTTCGTTGAAATCTGAAGATTTAATTTTTACCACCTGCATAAGAGTACTTAAAAGGGAAGGACAAAACGTTTCGGAGGCAACACTTAAATGGGAAAAACACATGTATGAGTACATTAATTCCGCTGCCACGACACAGACATGGACGTGAGAGGGGAATGGGGAATGCGACTGCTATAATCTTGTCGTCGTCTTTTCCAGATGGGCGGTCGTATTCCCATTCCACATCCCCCTATACCTACATAGGTGGATTACAGTCAGAAACAGCGTTGAAGTAAAATTTCAGGGTGACGTCACGGGGACATGCAGGACTGAGGACAGGTAAACCATGTACGTGCAAGATGAAAAGTGATGCTGATGATTGTTGTTGGAAACAACTAAAAAATTCTTTATGTACTGTACATGCGGAAGTGGCAAATTGTATGCTGCAAGCCATTACACTCCTTATCAAACGCTTTCGAACATAGGTGCTCGGTTTTAACTTGGGACCATTTAGAATACATGGCGCCGTGCGCTACAAAACATCATGAGACTTGTGTAAGCTGTTGAAGTTGTTGATGCAACTTGTTGAAATTAGGTGACCCTTGATTAAGCTTGGCCTTGGAGCTTTCTCCTATGTTCGAAGACATTTGGTGGGGTTGGGTTCAAACCCAACACCTCCTGAACACACAACTTTCTCCAGTCAATGCACACACTTCGACCCAAAAGGGTCCTGCCTAGACATTCATCATTTTATTTGCTTAGGACCTAGATGACCGATGGTCAACTTTACAAAGTGCGGCTGCGGGCTGATCCTTACAAAATCAATGGCCGAAATAAAATCAAAGAACAAAAGTGACTCACTTGTTCAAGGTTTTGGATTTCAACTGCTGTTGTTGGTTCTGAGTTAGTTTCAGAGGTGATGAGAAAATGGTCTGTTGCTGCTTGTTATTTGTACTGCCGCTGTTGCTGTTGCAGTTCGTAAAGTTGGCACCACCTCCAGCAGCTGATGGTGCAATCATCGAAGCCGACGAAGACATGGTTACGTTCCTCTGGTACTGTTGCTGGTGGGGCTGTGATCGTGGGGACGGGGAAGGGGAGGCGGGGGACGACCGGCCTGTGGTGCCATAAATGCCGTTCCCAGCCCCTCCGGCACTAGCTGCTACGCAGTTCATTCGGTGGTCGCGTGCGTATCTCCGACCTGTGATCACCACAGGGGCATTGTTATTGCAGCTGGTCGCACTGTACCCGGATTTCAACGATTCCGTGTCCAGCTGCTGCGAAGGTGAACACGATTGGTCTTGACTATGTTGGTATTGATGTTGGCCGCTACCGTCCTGGTCGGAGGAGCCAATGCAAGAGGTGCCTAGGTCAACGCTGGCCGAGAGTGGCAGCATCATGTTGACCCCTCCAGCCCCACATCCGCCGACACCCGCTGGCAGTACGGTCAGAGGTGATCCCGAAGGCATGCCACCCCCAGTGCCGATGTTCGGATAGTTCGGCAGGGCACTTTGACTGTGGGGTATGGACAATCCCAGCCGATGATGCCTGTTCAACGAATCCGTGTTGTAATTATTGTAGTTGGGACTGTTGTGACTGTTGTTGTGGTTGACAACATGGTTCATGCTGGTCAAGTGGTTGGGACCATTGCTGTTGTACACTTTTAAGCTCGAATATGGGCTCTCCGGGTGTCCCACAGACGAAAGGGCAGGTGGAGGGGGTGGCGTGGGAGGCATCGACGTTG
>JASGXE010006442.1:0-20500 GCA_030068105.1 Sinentomon sp. SZTP_YWyxl
TGTTTCGTTTGTGGAAGGACCTTTGACAGAACCCGTTTCATTCCCTGCAATGTTTTTGTGTGCTATTTCCGATGCAAAGAGAAGAATCGCAGCGATGTTTACTCATGCCCTCTGCTGTCAATTAACAACAAAGTAAAGTAAGTGCCTCAATTAACAACAAGGCATAATCTTTTGAAAAGAAGGGTATCTTCTCGGGAAAGATCTTCTCTTCTCTGGGTTATGAACAAAGTAAGGGCTAGCCGTTGAGACCTGACCCAACAAAAACGGTGAACAGCAACACGACACCTCTCGATAAAATTGAAGAAATAGAAAATAGGGTCAAATTAAGACAATGCTGTTGCCATGTGAATGTCATTCTCAGGTCCATTTTCCTTTCCTTTCGGCCCATATCTCCGCTCTGCCGGACAATTCTGTGGATTCTCCCCTCACAAAAGCCTGGGCCAAAGTCACAATTTCTTGTCGGGTGAGTGCAGAATGGCGACTGCGATCCCGGCGGGAACTTGGATGCAAAGATGTATGGCCCTTGACGTTATGTAAAGCCAGCGAAAAAAAATGTGCATGGTTCCAAGGCGCAAAGCCTGCAATGCATCATGTCTTTTGTGTTGGGAAAGGGGTTCTGTGAATCCATGATTAAATACAGTGTGGTTCAGAAATGTTTTCAGTAACCTTCATTTTGCACGAGATTGCACTGCCTACTTCTGCTACCCGATAAAAAAATTCTCCTGCTCGAAAATGACGAGTGTGGATTGACGTTCAAAAACTGCGTACTTTCGGTGAGAAACCACAGACAACATATCCTGGTGCCCATGATTGAAGAAGGAAATCAGTCGGTTTTCTCCAACTCTTCAGAGTTGGTACATTCCGTTGTTCCAGCGTCTATAGTGCTTGCCTCCAAGTCCCCGAGGAAATTTGTAGCATGCAATAGGACTGATGTGAAATATGCGTGTAGGCTCAATGTGAAATGCAGCGTGAACACAGGTATACGACTGTTACAAAGCCTTTTTTGATGAAAATACCCGCCCAGGAGTCAGGTAAAGCCATAGACGTAGGCAGGGTAGGACTATATCCGCTCATGCAAGGACTGAAATAAACAAAAGGATAGAAGCAAACATATCACTGGAGTTTTATGGCCTGCCCTGAAGATGTAACCCTCGAGGACCGCAGCCGCAGGTGCCTAGAATATCAGACAAAATGGCAATTTCGCAGGAAAAGAAGTGCCTCAAAAATGAGACCATGGGAGTCTTAAATTGTCCATCTTTCTTTTAATCCCAAATTACCTATTTCATTGTTCGGCGAAGGAATGACGCGTAACCATGCGGACCGGAAGTCAAAGATATGTAACTCTGGACTGACAAGTAAGTCGGCTAACGAGATGGGATGAATCCAACCCAAGTGATCTCAAATTGTGGAAAAACGGATGGTCCCATGGCATTCCCAGAGGGTTGAGTTAAATTTTGAGGTTGGGTTCCATTCAACAACGCTAAGGGTTCCATTCAACAACGCGAAACACCGAAAATTCTCGAACACAGGTGACATTTAAATGACTGGTTATTGCAGGGGCCATCTAATTTCGACAGGGCTTGGTGCAACTGCACGCCTCACACAAGTGCCATGATGTTTTGCGTCTCATGCTACCGTTGATTCTAAATGGCGCCTGAGTAATAGTTCCAGATAGGGCTGGGTTACCACGCATAGTTGTTGTCCAATGATGAAATCTGCAGGTCTCAGACAAGTGCATGACACCATGAGGTAAAGGTGTCACTGGTCTGAAGAAACTGATTCGGCAAGGGAGACTGATTCGGCAAGGGAAGTTGATGGCCACAACATGTTGGGGCTGAGGGCTAATTGGGCAAAGCATACGAGGGAAGTCAGACTGGTCTCAGAACCGACAGGAATATAATTCTCTTCCTTGAACTGTTTCGATGAGTGTTGGGTGTTGCTCTGGTGTCCAAACTCTGCTGTTGGCGACACTTTCTGCTGCAACATGTGTGAAAACCAACCGTAAACGACACGAGCAACGAAAACAAAACGTAGTAAAAAAAATAAACAAACCCGGCTTCGCAACTTGAAGAGCCACATCCATACCCAGCATAAGATCCGTGCTCGCAGCCAGCAGTGGGTATTAACGGCACCATTTTGGAAGCCATAAAACTCAAAATCAATCTAAGTTTAATGTGTAAAGCACGGTCATAAAAGAAAATATTAATGCGCATAAACAGAGAGGAACGTCTGGGAGAAAGCCCCGGCACTTAAAAAAGCACAAGTGCATGGCCTAGTATGGGAGCTTCGATTAAAACGTTATTTAACCTTATTTAGCAAAGAAGTTTTGAAAGGAAGTGGGCCAAAACGACCCGGGAGCACCGGGGCAACGAAGGGTGGCGTCAAGAAAACTCTCCTGCGATGAAGGATGCAATGGGCCTCTTGATATTGGACAGGGTGCTCAACAAATCGGAAACATTCGAAGATTATGTGAGGAACAGCAGATACCAACAAACACTGCCGAATTCCTTGCGTTGGAGAAATGCGTGAGACACATGTGAAATCGACACCCAAACAGCGATCCATCTGTTCAGACCCGTTCAACAGAATCTCTTGCGGGCGGGAGCTTTTTGAGGCACACGAAATAAGGGCAGCTTATTCCCCAGTCATAATCAGAGGAAGTAAAAAGACAAAACCAAACACACAGCCCGCTTTCATCGTAGGTACCATATTTTAAGGTCACAAAAGCCACAGTGACTGCGTTATATGGCGTCTCATTTTAGCGTACCAGTCAGCAGCATCATGCTTCCCCAACGCAACCGTATTCTCAAAATATGCCTGAGCAAAGTACACACAGACAGACACAAGCACGCATTTTAAGAGCTTTTTTACGACTGAAATGTGCTAATAAAACAGGGTCATATTTTACATCGTCTTGCTGTGCACTTTGGACTATTAAACACAAAAGCAGCAGCGAGCACCATGCAAGGCGGAGGTCGTGTTCCCTGTTTCCAGTAAGAGCGTAGCGCAGAGCAGAGCAGGAAAGGAAAGGAAAGCCAAAGGACTGAACGAGATGGATTGAGGCTCGTGATGTTGAAGGAACGAGGGAACCAATGAATCCTCCTACATAAACTATGAATCCTCCTACATAAACTATTTGGCTCGGCTAGAATTCAAACTTCAGGCGACTGAGGGGATTATCAATTTGCATGAAACAGGACAGGCCTGCACGTTATACGGTCATATTTACGAAATAAAAACAAAAATCAGGCCATCAGGTCATCCGTGTGTGGAACTCAGAACCCTTTTTTGCACTTAACCATCCGTTGCAAGCAAAAATACTTTTCAAAAATGGCGCATTCTTTTGAATCCTGCAAGTCAGACAGCTCGCTTGCGGCAGCATTCCTAATTGTCACTCACATGCTCAACTTCAACTCGGGTCGAGCCAATTGGATTTGTGCAGTGCGGTGAAAATTTATTATGTGCACAATGCTGTTCTTTTCCATTTTGCTCCAAGGGTTGTGAGTTGGTGATGAGTGTCAGTAGCAACTGGTGGCAACTGCAGGAAAGAAAAAGCAGCACGCGTTCCAGCAGTTCTCCATCACCCAACCATACAATCCGAAAATCGAATTCCGGGTATGTCGATCCGATGATGCTGATAACGCAAAACTGCTGTGCTCGTTTCGCCTGAACGATGGCTGGCCAACAAAAGGTCTTGCGATGCGTCCCAAAATACGGACATCGCAGAAACGGTCTGCACCATATAGGAACAAACTGAGAAGAATCTCAACCAATGTGCTCAGACAGAATCCGTCGTTTTTGTTGCAATAAAATGGATTAAAACTCGATTCAGCAATCAAAGTTTCGCAGAAGAACACTGTCCTCCAGTCGATTAGACGACAGTCTGAAGCTCTCTCCGTTTGCACTTACTGATTCGGACGTACCAGTGCAAGGGTGATAGGTCAATTTCAAAGAAATGACGGAGCCAAAATGTTTTTTGGGGCAAGGTTTCAAAAGCAAACTTTTCTCACTTGAAATTCCTGGACCCGTGTGCGGGAAGAACGGGCTTAAAAAGCTTCACAGGTATGAAACTAACTAACAAGTCGCCCTGTTCGCCTGTTCCATCGGTTAGGACAAAACGACATCGCACCTTTGGAAACGCCGCTGCTGTCAAGAAACAGGACGAGCATTTCATAAACCTGCGAGATTTCTTTTAAGAAATATCCAATCGCACTGATGGCCTGACATAGGCAATGCTCCGTTTCACAAAACGGGTAATAAACTGTAGAGAAAAAGCTTCCATAGACGTTGGCATGCAGGGCAGCCCAAAAACCAAGAAAAAAATTTAAGTGCATTTTTAAGTGAGATGACAGAACTTCGTGAAAAGTTGGGAAGAAATGACGAAAGTGTTTGGAAAAGTTGGGATGATTCGTGCAGGAACGCTCTTGGACCACCCTGCGACGAAGGACGCCTATGGGATGTAACAGACCTATGGTTAGAGAAATCCTTCGATATAAATCCTGCTTAGTCCGCGCCACTCATAATCCTCCAACCATCCCCAGGCACCTTCGCACGGGCCCAAGCAGACACGACGCCTTTTGTTATCGATTCCACTCTCTTGAAAAGGGAGAACCATTAGAAAATTAAATGTTCCGACGTCCGTCATGGCATATACCTTATATTCTTAATTGAAACCTTGTAAAGGGACCTAAAAATTCCAATGTATCAGCTCGAGAACACTTTAGATTTTTATATGTGCAGAGCAAATTCAACGAAGAGACGATAATAAACGGTGGGGTGATCCATTGCGGATCAACACTAATCGTGAGGTTGTCAAGTAATTTTTTGCCATTGAAGTAAATTGCAAAAATTTACTGCCCAACTGAAACAAACGGAACCCCAGCTCCTCTGTTTAGCTTGAATCACTCTGAACACTCATGCAGTTGATCGGCAGGAAATTCTCTTGTACTTCGTATAGATGCGTGGAGAATAGGATGTCAAATTATTGTTGCGCGGGCATAACGAGTTAAACGCCAATCTAAAACAATCTAAAAAATACAGACCAAATAACAATTGCCTGCTTCATTGGTACACGCAGGAATTCCCTATACGGAAAAAAGAAACTGATGAAGAAATTTGTTTTTGGGGAACACTGAATCCCTTGGTCACCATGGGGATAAGGCTTATCGTGCCCCAATGACGTTTTTTCAGTCGGAAGTGAGAATCTCATCAGCCTCTTTTCTTCTGATCAGATGGGTGGCAACCCTGTGATTTCTCCGACGGTTAATTTTATTCTTTCAGAGACACAACACAAGAATTACTCAAAAAGCGGCCAAATGTTTGGAATATTAAGGCCATCTTTGTTGTACCATCAGTGATCCTGGTTTTGGTCTTCAACCCTTATTGGGTTCTTCCTACTTTGGCTCAGCAAGAGTGATCGCAAGGTTATTGGATCGTTTTATTTAACGCATCGATCAAGTCAGCGGTCGAAAATGAGATTTGACGCTGCAGGCTCCGGACAACAGGGTCTGAAAATTGACATGGCTGAGTTCATGGCCTCCATTTTGTGTCGAGCCATGCGGCAATCCACACGCCCCGAAAATGCGGAGAATTGATTCTCAATAACTGCCCTCAAATGACGACACAATGGGAAATTTTCGCTCAAATTCCGTCACGCATGAATCACAATTTAACAAACAAGGAAAAAAGGATACCTCTGGGCCCAAATGGAGGCTTTGGCTTCGTGTGCACCTGAGTGAGTTTACAATGATGGGCGAATAACGGTTGTTTTGCGTGCACCCGTTATTGCTGCAGCTGCTGCGAAGACATACATATGCAACAATGGGGAAAACCTGCTACTGCTCCGGTTTCCTGCTCGGCATCCGATATGAAAAAAGGCTTCCAATTCGATTTCAATAAAGTCGAAATATTTCGGTCGGGGAGAAAGAACAAAAACGAAAAATTCAAATGAAATTCTGGAATCGTTTGGGAGCAACGTGGTGATGGGCGGCCGCTGGGGGGGCACACGCACACAGCATCCGAAACGTTGGAAACGAGAGAAGAGCATGCAACACTGATGCAAAATGAGAACACAGAACAAGAACGGAACGCGCTTCTGCCCCCAAAGCCGAAATCAATAACGGTCCCTTTTTTATTCCCATCGACCACCGTATACCTGCACCCTCCCCCGATCCTACACCACTTCCATCTCCGATGAAACCCCTTTTTTCCTT
The DNA here is from genome assembly GCA_030068105.1 of Sinentomon sp. SZTP_YWyxl. Lineage (NCBI taxonomy): Eukaryota > Metazoa > Arthropoda > Protura > Sinentomata > Sinentomidae > Sinentomon > Sinentomon sp. SZTP_YWyxl. The sequence continues at coordinate 6,213 of JASGXE010006442.1, forward strand.
TCCATTCCGAGCGCGATTTCCCTCTGCATTTTCCCGGTTTCCCCTGCATTTTCCAATTTGAATTAGATAAAGCAAAAACGATTTGAAATCGCAGAACCAGACACAAATAAGGGGTGGGGTGATGGAGAGAGGGTGGGGACAAAGAGACTGGGGATTCCAATTTGGGAACAAACAGCAAAGGGGAACGGATGGTTGGGTGTGTCCACCATGCCAAGGTTGGGAAGGTGGTGGGAAAAGAAATGAAGCGAAAAATAACTATTTCTGTGAAATCCGCACGACTCGAGCGAGGCCACAGGGAGTGTCTGATGTCTATCAGCGTAATATCTCAAAATTTCAAACGCAGCATTCACCCATCAGGCTGAAGCCATGATAACCACCGCTTCCTTCACGTTGACAAAAAAGTGCGAGTCCAAAATGGGGCCGTGGCGCAACATTTTGGGACCCCCTCGCGCCTGAACACATATGTCAAGGCGAAGAGTCGCCGTAACAATGCCAGTGGGCAAGGGAAGCCGAGAAGAAGACAGGTTCCAACGAAATATAAATAGTCTGGCTACATATCCGGCTTTTTCATCAGAGCAACGAAAACTTTCTCGTTCGCCAGCACTTGGGGAATGCAGCGCGCTTATTCGAATATTTTTTTGGCTGCATCCGGCTTCGCAAAACCAATTTTTCATCTAAATTGAACCTTTTTTATGCGAAAGCGGAATGCACCTGTTCGGCTTTCGCACAAAAATGCTTTCGCATAATTCCGGTGTCGCAAAATCACAACAATCCGGAGAACTGGGAGTTCCTGTTGCACGTTCCATCCAGATCGCCCAAAAGTCCACACAAGCCCAGAGAGCGAGTAACTCCCAATACGTGCTCACTGCACGAGAGCTGGAACGCAACTGAGCCATTTTTCAAGCGCGCAGTCTCTTATAGATAACCTTTGTTTTCTTTCGAGCTTCGTGACTAGGCAAGAGACAATCTTCAATATCAAACATCAAAAATGGCAGAAAGAAATCTCATGGCATTTCACCCTCACCGGGTGAAATGAAGTGATCTCTTTCCCGTACCTTGTGTGCCAAATTCACAAGTGTCCAAGATTTCACTTGAGCGCAGTCAATCTCAAGTGCTGAGGGGTTCGAGGAAAATTTGCTCTAAAGTACACTTTGGACTTGTGAATTTGGCTGATTCAAATATCGGTCAATTTGCTGTTGTTGGTGCGGCGTTTGTGCAAGTTTGGCACGCAAAATCGAAGTTTGCGCTGGTGGGAATTGCCTTGCCCTCATCGCCGAATGCGTTGAACAAGCATTACTCGAAATGTTGTGTGAACTGATGGGTAACAACTTCACGCACACCTGGAAATCCTTGGTGAATGTTATGTGTCCAAAAAGACAGTCGAGTTGCGCTCATGCGTTTGAGCAACAGTTTGCTCATTTGGATCCTTGCTCAGGGGACCGACTGGCCTGCTGGGCCGGGCGCGTAGGCTTCCCATTTAAACCAGGGTCACAAAAGGGGAACTCAACTTTTGCAAAAATGAGTTCCTGCGCCACCGAGATCAAATTCGGCTGGGCAAGCCGATGGGCCAAATGCAATTCCGTGTTCAAGATATCCACTTCCAGAAACACCAGGAATCAGGACAAATAAAGCACATGCATCCGCTTTCTCATGAAGGCTAGATGGTGGAGAAAAACAACCGAAGAACACCAATTTTCTCTGATCTCATGACTTGGGGCGGTCTCATGCTGCGGCGAAGAAATGTTATTGTTCCCGAGGATGGATGGAGCCCCAACTCAGAAAACTCCGCTCTTCAATAAGATCAAAAATACAATTTTATATTCATAAGGTAATGAATGAAAATGAAGGTGGTGGGTGAACAAGCGAGCTTCACAATGGTGAAGGAGTGCACGACGGCTTTCGGGTTCGGTTCGGGTACATGTGAGCTGCAAGCGTTTATTTAATAAATAAATGAATAAATAAATGAATGAGTATGCGTCAGGTACATGCTATTTTCGATGCATTATTTACACTTCCATATGCAAGAAGACGGGTTTCGAAATTGAAAGGGCACCCACCAACAGCACGTTTCCGATGATCCCCCCTGCATGCCATAAAGGCAATCGTGAGGTACCACAAATGGACTTGCTCAAAGCACAATGAGCTCAAAATGCCGGCAATAATGAGCAGAAGATTCTGATCAAGATACCACATTGGTAAGGATACATTTGACTAATTGCGTTCTGGCGGTGCTTTGCTATAGAATTGTGCAGGTATCATTATCGCCTCGGAAAGCATTCCAGTCTTGATGCGAGTTCCTGTTGCTCCTCCTCCCCTTCCACCTTCATGAAGATCAAATCCATAAATAAAACAAAAGGCGTCCCATGTGTGCATGCGCAGGCAGCGCAGCAAGGCATGAATTCCGTGGATCGTTATTCCAGGCACCTCAATGGACAGGTATGTACCATTCGACCGTTTTTTATCGGCACATTGGAATCAATTCAGCACGCACAGCGTCGTTATTGCCACAAATATTTTAATTTAATTTTTCTAACGATTTGCCTGGATACCAGACGAGCGCGCTGTAACAATAATGGCCCACGTAGAACATGAGTATACGTACAGATGGGTACGTAACAAAATACAAAACGGTCAACAAAAAACAAAACAACCGCCAATTCAGGACGCAGTTGTGGATGCCATTTGAATGGGCAATGCGCGCCCGCCCGGCCCACAGCTGGCCAGTCGGTCCCCTGCGCCGGGACACAAATGAGCAAACTGTTGCTCAAACGCATGAGCGCTACTCAATGTCTTTTTGGACACAGAAAGCATTCATCAAGGAATTTCAGGTGTGCGTGAAGTTGTCTCCCATCGGTTCACATGAATGCAATTGAAAGTGATGACCAGTTCAACGCACGTGGCGATTGGCGCAGGCAATTCCCACTGGCACAAATTCCTGTCCATTTTGTGAGCCAAACTTGCATAAATGCGGCACCAACAAGACCAAATTGACTGATATTCTCATCAGCCAAATTCACAAGTCAAAAGCTCGCTTGAAAGCTAATTTTCTTCAACCCCTCGCCAATTGAAATTGACTGCACTCAAGTGAAATTTTGGACACTCCGCTGTGAATTTGTCTGAATATAATTGCGGCGGAGAGATCACTTCATTTCACCCGGTGCGGGTGAAATGCCAAGCGATTTCTATGCCATTTTGATGTTTGCAATGAATTTAATCGCGGAAGTCAAGAAAACTTGTCATTTCACCGGCACAGATCCCAGATTTCACCGGCAGATGGGGCGAAATAACCATTTCTGTGGTTGTGTGTCCAAGTGATCCATCTTCTCTCGAAGTACTTTTTTTTAAAAGTGAAATATCGCTCGGGGGAAGTATAAAAAAAAGTTGGTTCAATGTGGTGATAAATTGGAGCTTGGAGCAAGCCAACTTCAACGCACTTCGATCTTTTTCATTCGAGGAAGAGTGCATCTCATCGCGGAATCTGGCTCAGAAAGCAACGTGCACCGCTGCCGGCGAACTTCCAAACTTTGCGTGCTCTCGAAGACACTTCACAGCCAAAAATTATGCGAGTGATAAAAGGAATGTGACGAAAATGAAAATTGAGATATTGGGCCAAGCAGTTAGCAGCAGCAGGTCCCAGTTAAAATTACAAAGAAGACGTGATCTCGTTACGTGTCTGCATGGTTCCAGTTCCAAACTCGTTTATTGCGTTGGTGCTTGTAGAAAAAAGAATTAAATTCAACATAAAAAAACAACACTGAACACTGAAAAACGATGAGAAAACGAAGAAACAATCGAAAACAAACGCATACAAACATGGAACTTCTGATTGCATTGTTGTTCGGTACCTATAGGCGATGTGTGGGATGATCCCGAAGAAAGGTTATCCTCGAAACATCCGTTTGTAAGGATTGTTGCCTAACCGGTGAAATACAAGAAGCCACCAAAAAACCAAAACAATCAGAAGAAAGAATAATTGGGGGCTTTAAAAACGCTCACTTTGGACACTCCAAAAACCACACCACTCTAAATATCACTGCGGATGGAAGACAGCTTGTCATTGTTGAAATCGTTTGAACTAGCACCAGAATCAGGATCCCCAAAAAAACTGCAACCGCAAGGGAAATTAGGGCGAAGAAACGAACATTCTCTTCTTTCTGAGCCATGTTGATGATTTGCCATGTGAGCTGTGTGACTCAGGTCAGACTGATGCAATATATCTTGATTTTGCCAAAGCATTTGATGCTGTTTCTCAGCGAAGCGAAAATCTTGAAATGAAAGCATATATCGATGATGTTTATTATTCTGGATTTCTTGGTGTCAAATGGCATTCAAAGAGACAAAGTTTTGAAATCCGTGTCTGAGCTGCCACCTGTTACTTCCACCTGTTACTTCCGGAGTGTCACAGAGTAGAGTTTTTGGTCCCTTGTTTTTCAAATGTACCTACCTCTTGATGATACCCCTATTTTATGCAACAACATTTGTCTCTTCGGCGATCACTGTTTTACACCGAAAAACATGTTCCCTCAATACCAATCCTAGCAAAACCGCCCCGAATAGTAGCAAAACCCACCACAATAACACTGGACTTAATTGTCAGAGGTGTTCCCAGTATTAAACAATTATCATTTCCTCCGGAGTTTGCTGTGAATCCATTTTTGTCCAGGGGTCATGAAGATCATGCCGATGTGGAGTGAAAATTCAATGGACAAAGTGGGATTATGATTGCTACCCTGCAATGCTTGAACATAAATAAGTCCAATGTAGGAGGTTCGTCAAAGGTTCTATTTCAACTCCTGGAACGTGCACTCACTGACAATCATTCTATGAATAAACAATTCTTGGTCCAACATGCGAGGCTCCCTCCAAACACTCGAAACCAGGCGGCAGCACTGCTTGTTAAGCTTGGCTGCCAGATAGAGCAGCCCCTTACAAACAACATAGCCGCGGCATATAGCTGACATTGGAATAGCTAATTTACATTTTTGAATATGAACGAAAAAAGCTATTGTTTTGCTATGCTTGAAAGAAACTATGCATCCACAAGCAACAGGAAAAGCTCGTCAGCGTTCATCGCTGACGTGTGACGCGGTCTGATATACACAGCTTCCGAATAAAATTCCATGCCCATATAATGTGAAATTGGTTAAAATCGAGCGCAGTTGGCCCATTTGCAGACAGACCGCAGGGCGTTCTCCATGAAAGAAGTCTCTTGCAGACTACACTTTGATGTCACCAGAACAGCATGGCGCTTCGGGCAGGAAGAGGTATATCTGTCACTGCCACCAGAATGACGTTGTGTATGGAAAATGGGATCGCTGTTGTCAGAATACAATAGAACAAGTCAAGTCTGCATAAAGGGATAGCTGTTGATGCACTCACTGCACAAGCACGCGCACGCGCAGTGGAAAATTTTTCAAAATTGTAAAATAAATCGTCTATTTCTGAATGCAGACATATGAATAACTCATCAAACAAGTGTGCATCAGCGACAGCTTATGCAGGGAATGCAGCAGGCCTGCATAGGCCATACGCAAATGGGGAAAGACAAAAAATAATATGTCTGGACGAACCAACCAAAACAGTTGGAAAGATACACGTAAGATATACGTGGAAGGACACATCATGTCAGTATGGCCTTGTCCTCTCACGAGGCATCATGGACCGAAGGTCAGAGTCAGGTGTTCCGTTACAATGAAAAGCACAGAATGTTTTGCCACACCTTGAATTTTATCGGAATTTTGCAATCCGGACGAATGATTAACAGAACAGCATGCTTAATTTTGGCTGGTATTCAGGCAGGGTTGGTCCCGGTTTAAACCGGCCGGTTTTAACCACTGGTTTTAACCGGTTTTAACCGGCCTGGACAAAACTGTTTCAACCGGTCAAAACTGGTTAAAACCGGACAAAACTGGTCAAAACTGAAAAAGAGTGAGGTTTGGTGCAATAATTTAGGCAATAATTGTTAATCTTTGTCATAGGATTAATCAGCTTTCATAAATATCTGTTCAAACCCAAAAAATCTGCATTTTGTGATAGGTACCTTAATAGTATCTAAATACGATAGGCCTAATGACTAAGGAAAGGGAAACAATATGAGTACCTATTGAAAGTACAAGGAACACGGAAAATTTAATTGCATATCTTCAGAAAAAAAAACGGTGTCGAGAGAAAACAGCTTGAATTATTTAAAGTGCTGATTCACACAATATGCACTGTTAGCGCTATCCTGAAACTGCACAACAATGTCCAAGGATCTGTTTATTTGTGCTTGATAGAGCTCAATCTGTAGGGGGCAAAACATCACTTGTAGGCACCTAAATTTACGAATGGTTAGCATTAGCAGTCGCTGCTTCTCTGTTATTAACCATGTTTCTTTGTTTTATTAACTATGTTTCTCGTTGGTGGTACCATTAGGCAACTTTTAGAATCTTTTTTTTTTCGGTGTGCACAGAGAAAATTTGAAATCGAGTGGGCTTATAATGAATTGTGAACTTTCGACTTTCCGTGAATGAAGATGCTTTGTTCATTCTTGGCAGTTTTAGCTGGTTTTGGGGTTTTAACCAGTTTTGGCCGGTTTTAACCAGTTTTAGCCGGTTTTAACCGGTTTAAACCAGTTTTGTCCACCGGCTCGGACAAAACCAATTTTTGCCGGCCAAAACCCAACCCTGTATTCAGGTCAAACTTGCCCCAGTATAGCATCTGCGATCAGCCCCTCGAAGGCACCGCAGCCATTCTCTGTTTCAAAAAGCATCAACATCCAATGGAACTCATAAAAAAAGCTGACGTCTCATTGTCTGATGAAGCGAACAGGAAAAGGAACAAGAGGTATGGACCCACACAATGGTGTTCAAGGTCCACACTTTCGCGGGTGTTTAAGGTCCACACTTTCGTAGGTGTTTAAGGTCCACACTTTTATTCTGGATGATCTGTAGAATTATTAATGACGGTGATGATAACACCAGCATGTGCACTGCGTTTCAGACGGAACAATTGAATTTGGAACAATCGACTTGCAAGGACATGGAAATGACTGATGCATGCGACAACCACAACCGCATCATCGCAAACACATCAAACCAAATGGGCACAATTACGACATTTGTTTTGCCATGTAAGCATAACAAAATACCAACCGCATAAATTAAAAGAATAAAAGGCACACGCGCAGTCCATCCATACCCGCATGCATGGCCAAATTTTACCTGAACACAGAATCACGATGAATTATAATGTCCCGGAAATCCGCAACGGCAAAGCTGAAAGGCACCTGGTGCCTGCTCTTAAAATTGGCTTAATCGACAAGATATTCAACAGGAACATTTAAAATTTATAATCGCGGAATCGCCCGGAGAACGGCAAAATTGCACTGAAAATGGCCAAATGGTCAACACTCAGGCGCCCATTTAAAATCAATGACAACATGAGCTGTAAAAAAACACCAAGTTGCTCAAAGCCCCGTTGAAACTGCGGCTCCTGATTTTGCCAGACATTCAAAATTTCTGCGAAAAAGTTTTGTTTGACTCTGACTCGAACGTTTCGTGCATTTTGATATTGGACATGAGTTGGGGCTACATTTGTATAGCCCTTTGGGAAAAATTTTCCCTTCCCACCATAAGGGAAATTTCAAGGAGGGCTAGTCAAAAGAATGCCAATCGTGGAAGGAAACGCAGCAAATACTTCCTGTATGAAAGGGCGGGCTGGCTTTCCTCGCAGTGACACGGGGAAAAACTATAGTGGGGTTTTCATTGCAGGTCAAACCCTTTATTGTGAGAAATCCAAGAAAAATAAGTTATCTCGTGCAAATTTCCAGCACTCAACCACTTCGCGGCAAGGCCTGCATGGGCGTCATTTCACATTCAAGGGGGATTAGATCTGAAAAAGAAAGGGTTCCAAGAGGCAGATGCCCTGGTGGGGTTTTGTGGGACGAAGTCCCCCAGAATCTGAAGAAATGTTGAGAGTTATAATTTCGTGGTCTTAAAAGTTTCTTGAAGCCAGGACAGAGAGAACGGGGGCCCGCGGGGCACGTATCTACAGTCACAACCCTACACTCATATAAGTGTGACATTTCAAAGAACTGTATGGTCGGGAGCTTGGCTTCAGAAGGTGCAGATAGATCCCTCTGTGCTTTTGGGGTCAAACAGAGAAAATTCTGTCCTGACTGAGGCAGGGGCCGTCTGCGCGGGACCGCACCTGTTCAAATCCAGTACCGGAGATTTTTTAATGATTTAAAAAAGGAATGAAGGCAGAAGAAGGGCAGGAAAATTCTTTGAAAGAGAAATATCATTTCCGCGTGCAAAAAACACTGCAAACAATATTTTTCCCGGTCGTTCGACATTCGGCGCTGCATTATCGAAGAATATCCTGAAATCAGGGGGGGGGGGTAAATGCCTTTCACTGCCCCCCCAAATGGCGCCCCTGAAGGCCTATTATTTGCACAGAGCTGATAATGGTGTGGACGAGGGGAAAAGGCTGCCGACCAAAACTTGACGAGAATGCCCATGATGATATTAGCGCGCAAACATTTTGACATTTAAACAGGGCATTAAATTCAAATCCGACAGACGCCACAGTCTGACAGCGAATGGATTCAAAAAACACCACGCCCACCATTCTATTCTATTCAAAACAGCACTGCACTACAGCAGCAGAATAGGTAAGTACCGAATTGAAATAATTTTATTCAAAACCATAACTGAAAAGAATGGGTTTCAAAAACAATCGCATGGACAGATTGGGAAATGAAAAAAAAAATGAAACGCAAGGCGTGCTGCTGAGCAGTGAGCCCGCGTTGCAGAGTTGCCTTTCCGCTGCGCAGACCCATCGGCCATCACATAAGCACACCATAAAAGACAAACGGAAACGATACGATCAGGGAAGTGTGGATCACGCACACGGCGGATTATCACGATTTAATAAGCATGATGATAATTCACCTGTGCAGGGCAGGCCCGTGTTCCACTGACAACAAAACGAACACCAGCAAGAGGTCGGATGAGAAATGTACCATATCGAACATGAACCATAGATATACCCATGCCAAACAAATGGGTGCTCTTTGGAAGCACAAAAAACCATTCGGAAATTCAAACATCGAATCATGCCGGAAGGACTCTCAAGGCGAAAAATTTGTGGAGATATCCCAGGAAAGCATCCACTGATTCTAAGAAGCTCTGAATTCTGAGATTGGCAGCATGGGGGCAAGGGATCCACTCCCTATGGACTGGGTTGTGTTGAGCTATAGATGGTCGCTCCAAAAACCGAGAGGGAGATCAAGACCGTGGTATTCACAAGCCAGGATCAAGACAACCCCCTCGATGCGAGCATGAAATTCATGTAAACGCGCTGGACTGCTGCAGGCAACAGACCATTCTGACCGCCATATTTGCTCGCTTGGCATAGCATTTTGTCACAGTCCGGCACAAAATCATTAGGTAAAGCTGCCGTTTCTGCAGTGGAATCCAGTTTATGCCAAAACAAGTTTTTGAATGCTTGTTGGAACAAAAAGCAGGAACGGTGGAATTCCAGGTTCTGATGATTTTAGAACTCATTTCCTTGAGTGGTTGAACTTCTTTTTTTTGATCGGCAGAGTCTGGGCTCAGCAAATTAAGGTCAACACAGGTGGCAAGGTTATAGAGCCCCGAAATTGGTACCCATCTCACCAATGTGGAGAAATTCAATCTTGTTCAAGCAACTCCAGAAAGGAAAGTCTCTGACGCAGAGAACCGCATCGGTCTCGAGGATGCCGTGCAAGCGCAACGAAATTTCAGCTCCACAAAAAAAATTCCCGTTGAAAATTCAGAGTCCATCAGAGGGTCACAGGTGACGTTCCTGCGAGCCACAGTACCAGTATAACAGCGTGCCAAATACTGCGGGCTAGTAAGCGAGTTCCTGTTTCAGCAGAAAACGATCGATAAAAGAACAAAAAATAAATCTAATTTCGAGTTTGAATCTGAACTGAAGAAAAAAAGTTTAGGAAGCAGCCCATTCTCGTGTGCTAGTAGATTCACTCTTCCCTCCAGCAATAGGCATAGGTATAACACGGCGTATACACCCTCCCCATCGTTTCAGTTTTTATTTTTATATTAATATACAGCGCCATCTGTCGCATTAATAAAATAGAGATGTCCCGAATACTGGTGGTCCTTTATTGGCCTAACCCTTGAGTTATGAAACAGAATAACGTGAAACCAACCCGAAATATCGCATTCTGGGGAAATAATCTCGAAATCGATGCACCGGCGTTTCTTCGCATATTCGTATACAGCTTGCAACCTTTTCGCTCTTCTTGAAACCATCACATCATTTTCCAAATGGTACCCAGATACCGTCCTGCGTCGTGAAAATCATTTCATGAAAATTATTTCGGATGAAAATTTCCAAAAGATGAAAGAGGAAAATCAGCTCTGCACAAGGTTCCCATTTCTGCCGCTGGAGTATCAAGGGCTGCAAAAAAATTCCTACACAAAAACAACAAATCTCATTTCCACGATAAAGGCTTGTTTTCATAGACAACAAAAAATACTCATATGGAACTCTTCCAAAATCGCTCGACAACGCCAGAAAAGTGCGTGACAGTTTTGCAGCAATTCCGCCAATTCCGGTCGTTTGGGGGAGGAGGTCGTGCTTCTTTGAAGTCGTGTTCAGCAAACAGACATCGCAATCTGGGTTCGAAATTTACTGAAATGGTCACGCATGACAATAAAAAATTGAAACCTGCAGTCAGCAAGCAGCTCGGGTTTTTTTTTAAACTTTTGAAAGCCTGAGGTGAACAGTCACATAAATGACAATGGCTCCCTTTTGAAAGAACCTTCTTCAGATCATGGAGTCAGCATTGTTTGTGTAACTGTACATGTCTGCATTGCATGTCTGGCATCATGGATGTGCCGTGCCTGGCCATTGCTGCAGGCATTCTTTCAAGGGGAAACACAGCCACAGAGGCAATAAATGACTCCCAAATTTGAATTAAGGGAGTCATAATTGTTTCTGCGACTGTACATGTTTGTCATCGCAATTCATTGCAATCGGGGGAAACCTGTCGGTTGCAACGTGCGTCAATAATCTTGGCGAAGTTCAGTCATTCTTCACGCACAGGGAAGCCGAAGCCCGATGATTCGCGAGCTCAAAAATGTCAGGCCACATGCACTGACACTCGGCTGTTTCACGGAACAGGACGTACTTGGTCTTTGACAATGCAACGCGTGAATTTCTGAAAATTTCACTTCACATTGCTTTCGATGCAAAGTACAGACAAACTGCACGACAAAAAATTACAAAAAAGCATGCTCTTTGGATGAGCAGAAAGCTATTTTGGGAAGCCATCACATCCCGCCGTTTCTTTCGCTGCATCCAGATAAGGCGCCACAACACCAGTCCTCTCTCTGACCACCAATGCAAAAAACACAATTGCGCCAAAGAAAATATGGATGCCAAGCAAAATGGAAGAACAGGGCCTCTTCCAAACCCCGGGGAAAAGTGCTCCGGCATGGTGTTAATCAGATGTTCCAGGCATAATAATTTTTGCCATTGAAGCAAATGGAGAAAACAATGCCTGCAACCTCGTGCCGGAGCACATTTCCCCGGGGAAAGTGTTCTGCAAATTTTTGAGAGGCGTGTGTGTGATTTAGATATGCAGGGCGATGATATAGCCGGGCAGAAAATGCCCTCAGTCAGTTATTCAGACTCGCAGACGATTTTTACCGTAATTGTCGCTACATAGAACCAAATAGAACGTAACTTGTAGAAAAAAACAAATGGGGGCTTGTGGAAGTTGGGGAGGTGGTCAAAGGAAATTGGAAAGGTTCTCCCTGCAGGCTGCAGCGTGCTTTGGGAACCTTGTCCGTCCATGAATGGTGCGGACCAAATCGAAAATGGGTAAATGCATGGTCTACAAACATATACCTATGTATAGATCCAGAGACATTACAAAAGCAGATAAGGAAGTACCCACCTGCGAGTTAAAAGCAGAAAAGGCTCAATTTAGGATATTTGGACGAAACGGAAGGCTTTAATGGAGCCAAAACACGAAAATCACTCAAATTTCAGCACGTTTTTCCATTGCCACAGCCAGCCATGAACAGGCCGAGCGGCTCGCGATTTGGCAAAAATGCAGCTTTCTGCTGTCCGGCCGCAGATAGGCGTTGCGGGAGCCTCTCTCACTCTCTCTCAATGGGTTTTACTCGCCATACGAACAGTCGCCTCTGTCGAGCGCCATCAAGATAAGACGGAAACACAGAGCAACCGGCTTTGGTCAACCTTCAACTTGCTGCTTTCAAACAACCGAACGCCACATCCAAACCAAGGGAGCCAAGGGAGCGAAAATAGCCGGTCGAAGAAGGAAACCTGTTCCGTTGATTCGTTTTTCGAACGGAAGGCAAACCGGCAATCCGGAGTCACTGTTCCATGGGCCACAGACCGGGACTGCAAAACTCCCTTCGGCATCGGAAAATCCACTGGAACTTCGATATCTGCGCCTTGAACTGATCATTTTTATTATTCATTATTCTTTTCAATTTGCTGAAGAAACGGGACAAGCTTCAAAGCACGAACGATTCAATTATTATTCAATTCATCCGGCAGTGATTTTCAAAACATTTTCACACATTTTCACACCATTTTCAGGCATGGTGTGACCAATCCGCTATGTCACTGAATGTTGATAAATGTCATTTTATTCGTTTTTCTTTAAAAAATTCTTCTTTTCCCTTCCAGTACCAACTAGGTGGTCGGACACTGTCCATGTCAGGTGAAATTACCTACCTTGGAGTGAAGTTTTCCAGCAAGCTGGACTGGACTCATCACATAAACATGATTGCCTCCAAGGCCAATAGAGCATTGTATTTCGTAAAAAGAAACTACAGGAAATGCCCCCCTAAAATTCGTGAGCTTTCCTATTTTGGACTAGTGAGGCCAATTCTAGAATATGCCGCCCCGGCCTGGGATCCATGGTTGATTAATCACATTTCATCACTTGAAAAAGTTCAGCGTAAAGCTGCTCGCTTTGTGATGGGTGATTATAGGCAGAAAAGCAGTGTGAGTGACATGATAAAAAAAGCTTGGTTGGAATTCATTAACTGAAAGGAGAAGAATAGCTCGTCTCATTTGCCTCTTTCAAGTCCTCGGAAATGTGGGAGGCTGGGGAAGCATGCTAAAGTTCCTTGACTTGCCATCATTTTACTCTCATAGGGACCACGTTTACAAGCTTCGCCGTTGGGGCTTCAAAAAGGATGTCGGCAAGTTCTCATTTCTTGGCAGAACAATTACTGAGTGGAATTCATTGCCCGAGGAAATATTTACCCTTCCCCTGAGCATCCCCATTCTGCAGAGAAGGCTTGGAAACTCTATTGACATCTAGTATTATTGCCCGGTACGTTTTCTCCCCATCTTCCACAAATGCACATTTGAATCATTTTTCTGTTTCGCTTCTTCTGTCAATTAACTTTTCCTCGAAATTTTCTGTTTCTGTGCTCCTGATTATTGATCATATCGCGTACATTGTTATTGTTTTTATGTGCTCATATTTGTATTTCTTTATTGTATCCTTGCTTGTATGCTTGATTCGATAGGAGGAAACTCCGAAGAATAAAAGGTTTGATTTGATTTGATTTTCAAAAGGCCCCAACTCATTTGAATCAAGTACGGCCTGTTTGTCATGAGGCCTGGAATCAGCGACGACTGGATGGAAGGAATAACATGGTCAGTTTTTGACAAAGATTTGACTTTTTTCAGTGACGGTGCCTCTGTTCCAAGAGAGAAGGCGTCAATTTTCATTCTGTTGCAGAGACATCCCCTGCAATCCTCACAACCTTGTTGTGCTTGCATTGCCCCTGAGAGTGCCCAGGTCCACACGGAATAATGGCACGGCTGCACCAGAGAAATCTTCAAATGAGGCGCACCAATCTTCACACCATGCAGCATCCATTGGGTGGGAGCATTTTCTCAATCAGATGAATAGGTTTGGCATGAAACTCCTGGACAGCGCAAAGGGTGAAAATCGTCAAAAAGGAAAAACCATTGGAGCCCGATGTCAGAGTGAGACACAATACACGTTATGCATGCTCCGAAACGGCGTTGATGACATTGCATGAGTTTTTTAGGATATATGAAATGAAAGTGAAAAAACGTAACCGAACGTCTAGTTCAATTCCTATAAAACCAGGCAACATAATAGGGGCCCAAATTGCTGCAAAACCCTGGCCCGGCCTTCAAAAATAACCGGGGGCCATTCTGTCTTTTTTTTCAATCAAATTGAGAATCGGGGGCGGGCCCAATGAGGTTGAAAATTCGTTAAT
>JASGXE010006443.1:0-21873 GCA_030068105.1 Sinentomon sp. SZTP_YWyxl
GGAGGCCCCAAAAGCCGCGGGCCCGTGAGCCTGGGCCCTGTCAGCCTGTGCCTAAATCCGGCCCTGGTTGTTGAAAGGGACGTGATGCCAGCGGCAGTTCACGAAAATAACACACAAGGGCGAGTGGAAATTTAGCCACAGTTGACGAAGGCAACGCAGAAAATTCTGAGTCTGAATTATTGAAATCTGAAATAGAAATGGCGAAGTGATGTATCGTTGAGTCCAGTTTTTGACGCGACAGCACTTTCGTGGTTGTTTGTTTGGTCGTGTTTTTAGCAGCAAATTAGATTTGAAAAGACAACATTATTGACTGATTTGACGTTGTCAATCTACTCTGAGCAAACGGGGAATGCGAGGAATATGCTCAGGTTTTTAAAAAAGTGAGCATTCTGAGCACCATTTCAGGTTCCAGTTTTTCAAAATTTCTTCCCCTTCGGGGAGGGAGACACCCCCTCCCCGAACCCCTCCCCCGGCGTTGCGCTTCGCGCAACGCATTGTCCACCGATTTTTCCTCATCGTCCCCCCCAATATTCAGCATGGATCTGCGCCCTTGCCGAAGGGTTCCATTGCCTTTTGCATCAAAGCTGAAAGTGAGTTCTCAAATACATCTGCAAAAATGCTAAAATGATAAAATCAGACTGACACCAAAGAGTTCCATTGCCTTTTGCATCAAAGCTGACAGTGAGTTCTCAAATACATCTGCAAAAATGCAAAAACCACCGTTGAGAACACACGACTCTGCTTCCAGCTAACCGGCAGACCCATTCCAAACTGGCAATTTGCCAAGAGACCATTAAGCCTGTTAAGTGTCAACTTTTTGGACACCCTGTACAAATTATGAAGATAGCACCGTTAAACAGGAAGTGGAATGATGAATAACTACACAAAACCAGAAAAAAATTTACCAAATTTGAAAGTTGTGTTTGAATCAGTTATTCCAGGGCATGTCTGTGCCTGCAGAAAAAAAGTAAGCGGACCAATTTAAAACCATGTCTCAGTGACAATAGTTATCGTGACTCACACAACATGGATAAAAAAAATCAAAATACATATTTAGCAACAATTAAGTAGGTGAATACCCATAGACTTCTAGCAAAATATCTTCTTGCAAAAATATCTTTTCTGCAGTTTCTATGAATTCTCAGATACCTACCTTTTCAAACCAAACGAGCAGCAGCTAACCTTCTAAAATCACTGAACCGAATTTAGTCAAAGTTCAACCAATAACCATCTCTGGTGGATATGCAATCAAGAGTGAAGTAACAAACAACCATCTCTGGTGGGTATGCAGTTAAGAGTGAAGTACTTGTGTAAGATATTTCCCTCCAGTAAAGCACTTGCCTTGAATTACTGCGAGAATCCCTTGAACGACTCCTCGATCTGGAGTGCCTGCCCCGTCCACGAGAACGGCTCCTGCTTCTTGAATCTGATCTTCCTCTCGAATATGATCTGGAAAACAAAGGATGGCAGTGGTCGGCGTTATGAATGGAATCAACAGGTGATACGACCACGTCAAGAAAGTCAAAAGCAACGTCACAACGTGCGAGTTTTATTTTTGTGACATTGTTTTCAACCTTCTTGGCGTGGTCGTAAGGGTTGCAACTCAAAATCCAAAGTAGAATTCCCTGGATTTTCCAGGTCCCTACCAATCTGGGCGCAGTCCAGACGGGGGGTCAGGGAGGCGGAGCCCCCATTAATCCGGGTCCGGGGCAGTGCCCAAGCGAGGTCCCAAGGGGCTAAGCCACTGGCGGGGGTCTGAGGGGTGGAGCCCCCAGAAGCTGAGGAAATTTTGAGATTTGAGCGTTCATTTTGGGCAAATTTGGTGTTCAAGAGGCCAAAAACTACAACAAAGGTTCCTCCGATTCCCTGGATTTTCCAGGTGCTAATTTTCAAATCCCTGGATTTTCCGGATTTTCCAGGTGGATGGCAACCCTGTCATATCGCCTGCTGATTCCAAGATAGATAGGTACGCAATTTTTGTCAGGACCACAAACGTATACTTTTAGGAAGCTTCAACTTTAATGGGAAAAGGAACTGACATTTTCACGTGCCATCTTGTAGAGGAATAAAGATCCACAATATTCATACTTTTCCAGTTTTCAGAGCCAGCCAGACGAAAACATTTGAATATGTGCATTTGTGCTGAAAACATTGAAAATCTTCATTGTGGCTGAAAGCATTGAAATTTTGCACTGTGGTTGAAAGCATAGAAAATGTTCACTGTGGCTGAAAACATTGAAAATGTGCATGGTTGAAAACATTTGAAAATGTGCATTGGTTGAAAACATTAAAATGTGCATTGTGGTTGAAAACACTGAAAATGTGCATTGTGGTTGAAAACATTTTAGAAGATGTGCATAGTGGTTGAAACATTGAAAATGTGCATTGCGGCTGAAAACATCGAAATGTAACATCAAGATGCACACGATTGCTCGTTCTAATGTAACAATAACAATTGCTCGTTCTAACCTGCGTGGGCTCCTCGAGCGTGATCTCGACCCATGGCCGCCGCTAGCATCAATCAAATGTATCTTCCGGCCACATATTTCCACCCCGTCGTACTTATCAATGGCTTTCTTCATATCGCTGTAAGAACTGAACTCAACAATCCTGCATAGTTTAAAGAACAAAAAAAATTGACCAACCAATTGGAACAAATCCTTTTATGAAGCTGCAAGTGTTGACAAAGGCACACAAACACAAGGAGCTAGTAGCCTCATTGGGGCGCAAGACTTCAAAGGACGACAAAAATTGATTGGCGCAACACTTCAGAGCGCTTGATAAAAATTGCTGCAATCATTGGTGACCTTCGTCCAGGGAGGTCTTCTTCTATCATGGGATGGACATTTATTGTTTAGGTAATTTAAATTTGGTCTCTCAATTTGCGTTCATTTGTTATATCAGTTGGAGAGCTCAATGGAAGAGTGCTTCAGAAATGGCATCAGTAGAAAGATGCCTAAATTGTTCAGTCATTTTTTTTTCCTTCGTTCAAGATTTTAGATACCAGTGTCAGCCAAAACGGACAATTTGCGCTTTTGCGAAAGGGTTGTTTTTCAAAGGAATACAAGATTCGCCAATCTGGGTCACTTTGGCCCAAGTTCCGACTGCACCAGGGTAAAATGACGATGCCTCATTCATTATCTCGCACTATGTAATCATCAGACATTTTTAGCTATCGGAATGTTTCGGTTACAATTAGCAAGAAACTCACCCTTCATTCTTGTTTGCCCTGTGTGCATCAGCGTATGTCACTTCACCTGCTTTACGCATGATGTCCTTCAGATCCTAAAATAACAAAACGTGTAAAGAATAATGTTGACAGACCCTTAAGCTGAAATGGCCAGCATCGCATGAGTAAAATCCCAATGAGTGAGTGTATGCCACAAGAGAAATACCCGATTGTGACCTTTGCTTTTCAAAAAAAGACCGATGCAAGTCAATGACAGCATCTTCAAACCTGTGACCGAGACAAAAGGTGAAATTTTGACTCTTCAATGAATAGAATGGGATCAAATAGCTGAGAAACTTTTTCAAACAAAGCAATATCATGTTCCATGTTCGACGACTCAACACCACCGTTCATGTTGGCAAGTTTATGAGTCAAGGAGGTACATCCACACATGCATTGTGCAAAAATTTACGTATCTACCTACTTCGCGGTTCTGTCAAACCTAGAATATCTACAAAGATATCCTCCACCAATACTGGAATGGCAGGTACTGATTTCAAATGTGAGCGTGAAGATAAAAAAATAGAGAAATAAACATGCTCAGGCACAATGGGTATCTTGAAACACTGTCAAAAAGTTTGCAGTAATGCCTTAAAATTGTAGGCAGATAGGTATATCAACATTGACACTAAAACACACACAAGTTAAGTTTTTTAAACCTGTCCCGGTCACTAAACATACCTACCAAAATAGGAACTTTTGGAAACAGGACACTTCACCGAAAATGCAACTTTGAGGTGTGCCATCCCAGTGTACGCTCATGCAGCTGTGCCCTTTTATAGTTTATGGGGCTTAAGGGGGGGCCACCTCAGAAAAGGTGAAAAAATAGGAAAATTTCTCATTTTTGCAAATGCTTTTACCATGATACTTTGATGTTTTCTGAGCATTTTGGTCCAAAAATCATCAAAATCCGTTGAGAAATGACTTCACAAGAGCAAATTTGAGTATGCGATCCAAATTCGTTCCATGCTTTTTCAGCATTTCAGAAAATATCACTTATTTTCAAACGCATTTTTACCGCTTTTGAATTTTTCACTCCCGGTAACCTTCTGACCCTTCTATCTTGGCTGTTGTTTATGCTAGAAAGCTGAAATTTGACATACTTATGTAAAAAAGGTGTTACAAATCGATTGCCAGGGTCGGATTTTTCAATTTGGCTCTCAATTTCAAGTTATTTCAACGCCATTCAAGAAAAGTGTATATTTTTCACGCTTTTGGCGGAGAATGGTCAAAATGCATGCACAGTTCAGCCGCATTACAAAAAATCAAAAATCCAGCCCTGTCAAAAGTTTTGAATTGCATTTCAGTACTTACACCCAAAATTTGACCTTTCTAACTTGCATGGTAATACCGGAACACGGGTCAGAAGATCGCATCCATTTTTACACATAAATGACCACTGTACCTAAACCAGTTGAGATATGAGGTTCAAATTTTGTACAGAAGTTGCTCAATGGACCCCCAAACAGTGTGCAAAGTTTGAACAAAATCGGGTCACAAATAAAAAAGTTTGCGATTTCAGGTGGCCCCCCTTAAGCCCCCCCATTGTAAATTTGCCTTTTTGAAACCACCTGCACAACAGCATTTTCACAGGGTCGTTTGGCTCACCAAGGGAAGCCAAACAGGTTTGTTATTATCCCTCAGTTTGAGGGTTATGGAGTTGTAACACCAAAAAGTGCTCTTGAGTGCAAGCAAATGTGATGCTCAAATTTTGAAATTTTGCACATTTTTCTGCAACAATAAATAAAATCTCGCCTCAATAGAATTTTCTCGAACCTCACTTAGCAGAATTATGGAATCCACACGGAACAGAATTATGGGGGTCAATAACTGATATGTTACTGTCAGCGTACCTAACAATGACTTTCGGCAGCTTACAGCCGTTTTTTCGAGATAGGGTGTAAATTTTTTGTTCACATTGTGGAATATGCTCCCTCAAATGTCACTTTTTATTTCCTTCCGTTGTATATACCAATCAATTCACTTGAATTTAGTTAGTGGAGGACAAAATCACCTGTGTAAAATACATTTTAAAAATGACTTGCAAATTTGTTAAAGCTTATTGAATGTGACATGTATGTGTTGACAGGCTTTGGCCAAAATGAGCAAGCTTTGCCATTAACTGACCAATTTTAACAGAATTTTACTTTTTTCGAAGATACTTGGCTGATGTATCCACTTAAAACATGTTTTGTCGAGAAACCCAACAAAGAATATATCAAACTGCTTTTGTTGTTGCCTAAATATATTTACAGGCCAAACCCCCTAATTATTATAATTATTAACTTTATTTAACGGCAGAATCCACATCCAATATTGATTCAAATGTGGAAACCTAATTCAGCAAAAGACCGATAGATGGGTGCATCTTATCCTCCCACCATGACCTCTGGTGGCACAAACTTTTCCCTTCATCTACTTCTGTGGACCAAATGACATTTTTCGTTGCATGTCGCATCTTTCCACCTGATCGATTGCAACGACCGATGCAACATCAGTGTGACGAATTCGAGCAAGTGCCACGCCATCCACATCTGTACCCTGTTTTCTTGTCGTGTCAACCGTCTTTCGCTCGGCAATTAAACCATCAACGCATCGTGGGTAGGATTATTAAGATGCATCTACGATTAGTTCCACGCCATCCGTAGATCATCACCATCTACACGTCACGTGTCTCTTCACCACGTCATGCCCTCGTGTCATGCCATCCATCACACCTCATCGCATCAAATTCTTGGAAAGAAACATTTTCAAGAATGAAGATTCAATTTTATTTCAGTGAAATACGAGTATGGAAAATTTTGGAAAAACAACATCAACAATCGTGAGGATAAAAAAAAGTCTGTGACAAAGAATGGTAATTGGTAGGTAGCCACATTGCTTGTCAAGAATCTACGCATGTAGGTAGGTACCTACCTAGTCTTGATAAGCTCCAATTCTAGTCGGTACAATATTTTTGTAGAAGATCCCGAGTTGTTTGCCTATTGCTGGCACTCAGCAAAAATCAATAAGCCGGAAAATGTTTATCAATAAAAAAAAAAAAAGTCCGCCCTTTCAAACATAGGTAGTTTTTTTTTTGTCATTTATCTCCCTCATGTGCTCATGCCTCAGCATAGGACGTCATGCCAATGCATAGAACCAAGCAGCGGTAGAATGCAATGACAGACAGTAACACTCCAAAAGCAGTTCTGAATGTGGCATAGGCACCTACCAAAGAGTTCGCTGAAATGTTGACCAATGTAAACAAGGGAATATGAAAACTACGACTCTCTGTGGTTGCTTGTAAATGCAGCTGGCAATGCGACTGATCGTAAAAAGACCAGTAAGACAACCTTAGTTTAAAAAATCTCATTTAGATAAATGCAAAGCTGCTGCATCTGATTCAAAGGAGGTTTGTTGACCGAATAGACCTAACGATTCAATGCGACCAATAGGTAGGTACCTAGATACCTACAAAGCACGGTTATAAACTTTTACAGCTTTCCCGCGGAAACATTCAACGTCACAACAGCTCAGATTTGGAAACTAAAATTCTAGTGGGTCTGAGGTCGGATTGCATGCCAAAACATTCCTCATTCTGTTACCTTGTTTATAAACCTTGTTTATAAAGATATCTGTATCATTTTCAAAACGCTGTCCTACAAAACCTAATTCATGCCACAACCAATGATGATTCCTTGTCCAAAGAAAAAGGTTAGCAATGGTGAAATGCAACTTCAAGATTACTGTTGAGGCCTATCTCTTTGCTGCTTGCATGTACCTGATCTTGTTCAGCCACCTTTTGCCATTTTAGCACTCCTCGGGACTAGAAACCCTACGATAACCTTCTCCACGACAGACCTTACATGATTGTCCTCCCAGCTTTGCTAATGCAAAACCTGAGGCATAGTGTGCCGCAACTTAGGTAAGTACCTAATATTTTCCTTAATTCTAGAATCGAAAAACACCAAGACAGGAACAAACTGCCTTACCTGCCAACTGACTCGGCTTGATAAATTCTCAATGATCACCTTGTACTCAGTTCTCGTCGGAGGCCCATATCTGAGAATCAAAATAAGCACCAACATGTTTGGCTTCTGTAGATGAGAAATGTAGGTAGGATCAAGATACCTAAAAGATGACAGGTAAAGCCACAAGCGCCGAAAAAGATGCAGTGCGAAGATGCAGGCGCAAAACAACATATCTCCACGATGTGACGTCACGTATTCTACTCATTCAATAAGGAAGACTGCGGAGATGACTTACTGCGCAGGCGCTGGCATTCGAAAGTAGAAAACGTGACGTCAAAAATTGGGCTGGACGAAGCTTTTTGACGAAACAGGCAAATTGAGTATTGGACAGCGCAGTCGCTTTAAGGCCTACCTTTGGGCGGGGCGTAGCTCTTCGAAAAAACGACAAATCGAGCATTGGACATCGCAGTGGCTCTACCTGTAGTTTTTAGACATACCTTGGGTAGGATACCACAGTTTTGAAGGACCTACCAATGCCCCCGAAGGTCACAAAAATTTGTAATGAGCTTTAACTGACTTTACAACAATTGTTTTTGTGTCATATTGCAGACTTCTGTTCTCAAGTCGATAAAGGTAATGATAGGTTAGGTACCGTAAAACATGGTACAGCAAACCTCAAAAATCAATGTGGACACCAGTCACCACCAACTTTGGTACTGGGTAGGTACCATTCTCATGAGGAATCACAAGAACAGGACGTGCTAAAAGAAGAAGTATATCTGGCACTCAGCAATGAAGGCTACACTCCATTTACACTTGAAAAAGTTACTTCATCAATGGACTTCATTAATGAAGTCACTTATTTAAAAGTACAGCCTATGTAAAATACTATGAAAGTAATTTAATGTCAAACTAATTTGTTGTCAAAATCTCTCTTTTTCCCGAACAACATCATGCCATAGGATACCTACATCAGCAAAATATCCAGCAATGCATTTTGGATGAAAATTTTGATTTCCGAAAATGAGGAAAACACAAATTATTAGCACTTGAAAAGACAAGGCTCCCGAGAACCACTTTTGATTTGGCAGCACCCAATGGAAACGGCTTTAGTAGCTGTTTAACCGGTCAAGCGCGACCGACGTGGCTCGCACCGATTCGGCATTTCACCGCACTGACGACCGACGTGCAGCGCATATCATCGGACGCCATCCCGAAATTGGTCACAGCGGCCGACCGACGTGTCTCACACTGAAAAAAATATCATCCGTTTTCATTCGAATTTTTGAAAAACTCCGACACAACTCGCAACGCTGCAAACTGTCATCTGCTGAAAAGGGATGGAGCACATTCATTTATCTTTTTGTTTCATCACTTTTTGAATTTTCGTTTCGGAGATGTTTCATTTTGAAAACTGGGTTCTTTCAAGATGGCTGCTTTCAGAGGTGTTTTTTAGCGCGAGTTGGTTGTTTGGTGATGTTTATCGCAGTTTTTGTGGCGATTTGCATGATGTTTTATAGCATTTTTGCGATCTTTTTTCACAAGTGACAGCTGTGGAAACATGCTGGACGATCGGTATTGCTGATGGAGTGCCAGTTTCTTTTCACAATGGGTGTTTCTGGTGACACATTTTCACAGTATTTTACAGTATTTTTGTGCCATTTCTGCAGCATTCTGTGGTATTTTGGTGCTTTTGTGCAGCATGCTGCTGAATTCAGTGATCTTTTTGCTAATTACCAATGCGGAATTCCATCAGTTTTTGCTGCTTTTTGTTTCCTTTTTGCCATCCTCAATGCTCAACCATGCAAAGAAAATCGGCTTTTTTGCCTGAAAAAAAAAACTCTTCTGGGAACTAATATTCATTTTTGAAATCTTTGCAGCCAAAACCCAGCAGGTTGTGAAGCCTTGTCCTTGATAGGTGCATTTCTGATGTGACAATAAAGGTCACATGGGTCCCTAATTTAGGTCAAGTGGGACTCGTGTGTCCTGGCTCATGGCTGCTTCAAGAACTTCCACACCAATTCGATCTTGTCTAGTAAGCTTCTGTTGGAAGTTCTGCATTAAATATTGCACACACGATTGACTGTGGCTGTATTTGGAGTGCAAATTTGGATTCCTCAACGTTTTTCAGTAGGTATGCAAATTTTAAGCTTATTCCTGCAAACAGTTTGCAAGATATCGAAATTTGAGTGAACCGATGCAAAATTTTCCATCGCGGATAGGAAAAACTCCGTCCTGAGCGGTTGTTTTTTGTTTGGCGCAATTGCGTCTGTTGCAATCAACTTGAAATCGTGATTCCCGCGCTTGACCGGTTAAGCAACTTCATAAAAAATGCAAACGTACTTTGAAAGCCAGATCGGAGGCTGTTTTCCATATCTTCCTCCGCCACCGCCGCCGCCGCCACTGGAACTGCCACCGTACCCAAAGCTGTATCCACCTCTTCCTCCACGCGCAGGGGCAGGACGTGCATGCTGAACCATAATCCTGAAAATTGCATAATATATGTATCGACCCATTTCAGGAATTTGAAAATGGAATTTGGGTCATGAAACACAATTTCTGGGTTGTTTGCACAATCGAAGGAGAAATAGTGACTAACAGCCATTTTTATCCAATGTTCTCGAGTCTTCGTACTTTGGTATTTGCTGGAGGACTTTCGTCATCCCATGAGATGACTTCATCAGTAGCACGGTTCGCATTGTGTCATGACAGGCAACATCACCGTGAGGGTCGTCAGCATGGTCTTGCGAGTTAAAACTTGTATGGCTGCGAGGTAAAAACTTGAAACACATCACCCACCATCTGCAGTTCACCACTCACTGAAGTGAAGTCCCAACCACAACCGTGCTACTGATGAAGTCATCTCATGTGATGACGAAAATGCTCTAGCAAATACCAAAGTACGAAGACTCGAGGACATTGGATAAAAATGACGGGAAAGTCACTATTCCTCCTTCGATTAAAACCTTGAGTCAAAGTCCCTCCGATCTATGTTGTTTGCACAACATTAATTTTGCTTCATTGGATGGCAAGGGATCCATGGATGACGCTTTCCTCTATCAACAAAAATATAAAAAAATCAGCAAAAGACGATAACGTCTGGTGCAATAGGCCTAATTAGAATGTGCATTTCAACCAAGATAAAAGTCCTGCTGGGGGTCAAGAATGTTGAAATTCAGTGGACCCAGTTACTGGCCTAATGCCCGGTTCTTCCAAGCGTGGTTAACTTCGAGTTAACCACTGGTTTTGTATAACAGAGGGTTTATTTCTGTCTCTGTTCTTTTGCCATTTTCCAACCTTTGGTTTGTAAACCACTGGTTAGGCAATATTTAACCACAGGTTTGCAGCTGGTACCTTCCTTTCCGCCGTCTTCTTTAAAATTGCAGCGGCAGAATAACAGCTATGTTTAAGAATGGATTTGCAGGATGACTCCGTAGCTCAATCGGTAGAGCATTCGCTTCAGATACGAGCGGTCTCGGGTTCGATTCTCGGCCGACGCGGAATTTTTCAATTGAATACTCGCTGAATGTTTCGTGTCAGGAACTTTGAGACGACACATTTTTTGAATTTTTAGTTGACTTTTTTGTTTCTGATGGGTCCCACCATTCCGATTTCGTGAAAAGATGCCAACAGACGTGTGTGTCCAAGAAACAGTCCAAATTCACGAAATTCAGTTTGGAAAAGTTCAGAATTATTTGGCAGGTTTTGCCATTTCACATCGGTTGACAGGAAAGGTCTAAAGGTGTAATAATTTGATAGGTATCTTTTCCTCATGCGTTTGATAATGTTCCCAAGGACCCTGCTGTCTTCTACACGATCTCTGAATTGTTTGACAACCACCGCATTCTGTCACGAAATATGCAGAGTTATACGTGGAATTTTCAAACATTGTTTTTTTGTGCGGATTTCACATTGTTGTTTTGTTTGCTGCTCCTTTTTCACAATGGATTCCTTTTTTTTGCCTACCAGGCAAGACATTTACCGAACCAGAGTTGGGAGAAACGGTTCACTGCTAATCGATGTCCACGTGGAGCGCTTTGCCCCCGCCTTAGTCACAACGCTGGTGGGAAATTTGGCTTCTGAAACACCATCGGTACCTAAAGCACCCAAAATGAACCCAAAACAGCAAAAGGTTTAACAGCTTTCGCTTCGCTCCTGAGACTCCCCGCCAGGGGGTCTGCATCTTGGAACCCCAATGGGACTCCGCACACGAACCCAAACTCTGCGGGAATCTGGGGGCTCGTCCCCCAGATGGCCGACTGTGTTGCGTTCAGACTTTGCTGAAGAATGCCATTTCCTGCGAAAAACTGAAAAGACGTTCGTGTTTTCTGGGCTTTTCTGCAAAAGTAAAAACCACTGACCGCATGAGAATTTGGGAAAATTTCAAAGATCACCATTTCAAAGTGCGATTGTGCAAAAAGTCGTTTTCTCGCTTTCAGTCTTTACGAAATGGCAGGAAAGAAAAGCTCATTCGCCGAGATAATACACCGGGGGTACCTACTGCTTTTTGTTTTCCTTGCTGCCTTTAGTTCGCTCAGTGCCCAAAAGTTGAGGGACAACGTGGGGTAATTAGTTTTCCTTATTTTGCAAGTGATTCCAAAGGATAGCGCCGCAAGGTTTCACCTCTCCCGAATGAGAACTCCAGAGCGCTCCATTCCATTCATCTATTTTTCTCCAATTTGAGCTCCATGTCGCCGCAACAAAACAATTTATGAAGCCACACTGATGTCGCATTTCGTTTCCATGGCAACAGTTCGTGTTTGCCAACTTTGAATTTGACGTTTTGTGTCGATTGATGTCGTGTTGGACGAGCAATATCTGTCTCTAGTTGGATTCCATTTTGGACGTGTGTTATTTTGTTCAACTCCGAAACATTTTTCTTTGTTTTTGAAAATGCGATCATTTAATTCCTGTTCACTTTTTCTCGTCGATAGGACCAGGAGTCCATAGCCTTCTTCCCATTAAAATCGCGAATGGTAATGAGCAGCGATAACCGTCGATTTATGGACAATTTGTGTTTGTCGCACCATCTTAACCCGCCGAAATCGGAGGGTTAACTTTAACCATGGTTATCTCAATTTAACCCGTGGTTAACGACAAAAAACAAGTCAAAAGAACAAAAAAGATAGCCACTGGTTAAGGACTTAACCAGTGGTTAACTTTAACTACGGCAGAGAGATAACCTCTGGTTAAGAAGCAAAATAACAAAACAAATAGTTAACCCTTGGTTAAGTTGAAGTTAACCACTGGTTAAAGTTAACCACGGTTGGAAGAACCGGGCATAACAAAACTAGCTCTCAATTATTATTCATGGCCTCACTCTACAAAACGTTTTCTGCTCGCTTGCTGCCACCTTCATCATGGCATTGAGCCTACAAAATAGAGACCTGCACGGGTATAGTTACCCCTGTCCAATCCCGTCCGTATCCACGGAAGTTTCTGTCCATACCCGCCCATACCCGTGGATTTTTTCACCATTCATACCCGTACCCGTCCATACCCGTGGCCTTCGTACCTGTACCCGTCCATACCCGTGGCTTATTTACCCATACCCGTCTGCACCCGTGGCAATCTATGCTTGCTATTTTCACGGAATTCGGTCAGTTTTCACGAATCCGCCAATTTTCACGGAATGCCGTCAATGTTCGTGGAATTCCGTCATTTTTCACCGCACGGAATTCCGTAATTTTCACGGAATTCCGTTAATATTTACATAATTCATCAATTTCCTGGTAGGTACCTATTCGTTCAACATTCACAGAATTCTGCCAATTTTCATGGTATTCCGTCAATTTTCATGGAATCCCGTCAATCTCATTCATGGAATTCCGTCATATTCGCAGAATTTTGTAATTTTTCAGTTTTTACGGAATTCTGACATTGAAAAAAAATCATCTGCCATGGCCCCAATGGTCTGTCACAGAGCGTGTGTGACTCCCAATCCGAAGGTCGTGGGTTCGATTCCCGCAACGGTCGGAATTTGCGGGTTGGGTCGCGCTCCATTCTGGCTGCAGTGACAGAAAGGGATACTTAGTGGCGAGTCTTCTAGTCCTTCGGAAGGGACTTTAAGAAGGTGGTCCCGTGTGCAAAAAGATTCACCATGTGCACGTTAAAGAACACTTAGCCCGTCCAAGAGTGGCGGCAAGCTATAGAAACATGAGAACACCATGTGTAGGGATGGTGAATGATTGGTATGAATGGCGCCAGTGTGTGTGCATGCACAAAGTATGAATGGGCTGATGTGGGCGAAAAGAAGCCCTGGGGGAACACCCCGAAAATCAGGGTTCGCCCCGGTTTAAACCACCCCGGTTTTAACCGGGGGTTTTAACCGGTTTTAACCGGGTCGGGCAAAACTGAAAAACCCGGGTTTTTTGTATTTTTGCAGGGTTTTTCATTTGAATTTGCATGGAAAAGATATTGCAGTGCAATGAATTATATGGCCAAATAAATATGCATTTTTAGTGTTT
Organism: Sinentomon sp. SZTP_YWyxl; assembly: GCA_030068105.1. Classification (NCBI taxonomy): domain Eukaryota; kingdom Metazoa; phylum Arthropoda; class Protura; order Sinentomata; family Sinentomidae; genus Sinentomon; species Sinentomon sp. SZTP_YWyxl. Next base: position 13,647 of record JASGXE010006443.1, read on the forward strand.
TCATGACATTTCAATTTCACTTGGCCTTTTCAAATTCAATTTCACGGCACTTCAAAGGCCAAGCCTTTTGCCTTATCCTTTTCACCGGAAAACCAGGAGCGACAGGACGGGGCTTTTGTAATTGTGTGTGGGCCGTTAGCATACCAGAATACATTTACACGTCTTAAAGAAAACCGAAGTTATTGTCTGACAGAGGAGACAGACGGCCATATTACCCATTGCAACTCACCTCAAGTCAGACTCGGGCTCAGTCACAATCAACAGCCAATTCAGCAGAGAGAGCAACAGAGCAGATAGAATTCAGCAGGTGGATGCACATTTCACGACAATGGGACTGGCATTTGCTTGCACATGGAAGTCAAAATCTCTTTGCACAATCACAAATCTCAGATTTGTGCAAAGAGATTTTGAGTTCCATGTGCAAGCAAATGCCAGTCCCATTGTCGTGAAATGTGCATCCACCTGCTGAATTGTGAATTACGCTCATTGTGTCTGGCTTGAGGCCTGAGGCTGAGTTGCAATGGGGAATATGGCTGAGCCCGAGAGACTACCTCTCAGGCACACACCCGCTCAGACTGATGTCGACTCATTATACTGCTCCATCTCTCAGACGGTCGCGTTTCCTTCCCATCCCTTCCCCTCCCTTTCCTGGAATATGATGAACCTTGCTGTTCACAATTGATGATTGCCTCAATGGCATGAAAACCTGTCGAATAGAGTAAATCTGATACCGAAACCGATGTCACCATCATCATTTGCCACCATGAGCCGACAGCCATGTCGGCGGTGGCTCGGCATTGACCTTGTTGGATACCTTGGGCTTGCGAAGAGAACAATGACCCATAGGTAATCGTAGCCCAACTCCTCTGCATTCAACTGAAATTGGCAATGTCTAATCTGATGCGAACTTTTTTGTATCAGATCAGAGAGTTCTGATGCAACTTTTATCAGGTTTCTGAAATATCCTTTGCCATCTTAAGAGATGCTATCTCACTTTGGTACTTATGCGCAACATAACATATCTCGTCAAGGAAACAATATGTTGCAATATTCTAAGTGGAATTAATTCGTCAAAGAAGCGATTGCTCAACCAAAATGAGAAGACCCAACACTTCCCTCTAAGAAAGTTGGAGAAGAAGAGATAAATAATCTGCAAAATAGATAGCACAGACCTACCTACCCAAGACAATGATGCCTATCTAACAAAGGGAACTTATGTAAAAATAATGGAAGTAGCACATCAAGACATCAATGCTACAGCAGCCCCAGTAAAATGAAAAATCCGAAAAACCCAGGAAAAACCCCAAAAAACCCGGTTTAAACCGGAAAAACCCAGTGGGCTGGGCAAAACTAAAAAACCCTGGGTTCTTGCGAACCCTGCCGAAAATCATACACCAGTTTCAGTTTCACAACTCGAAATGACTGACGTTTTTGGCCAATTTGCACTTGCAGCGACTGTACTGACAATGCAACCACTTTGCATTTTATATTTTCGTACATACCCGGTTGGGCACCATGCGGCGACATTTTCTAACAAGGGAAGAAGCAACAAAAATGCGTCATTTTCGGAAAGCGCAACATCTCTCCTGCCGGAATCAATTAAAAATTTCACAGAATTTCCGAATTCTTCTGCAGTCGCTTCCAGAACATTCGATTTTCAACTGACGCCGAAAGCCACGTTTTCGCGAAATGGCTGCCGAACACGCGGACGGAAATTCGGGGCGAAGTCAAAATTTTCGCAAATTTGCCGCGATGCAAAATTTCGAAATGTGATCCGATCGCAACGAAACAAAAAAGGAAATGCGCCCTGATTTGTCGTCTGCCAGAAGTTGGTGTATTCATTCTTCAATCAAAAACAACTGCGATTGCCGAAATGAACAATTTATCTGAAACCTACCGAGCTGTCTAGAGACGCCAGGCAGGTTTGGAATCGAAGATGGCTTGGTTCCGGGTTCGAATCCTCGCTGGGGAAAAATTTTTGTCCGGACAAAAATATTTGTCCAGACAAAATTGTCGTCCGGACAAACTGGCTCTTCATTTGTCCGGATTTACCCATCACCAACCTTCACTGTACCCGCCCGTACCCGACCCGGCGATCGATTTTCTTGTCCAGTCCAGCGGGTACCCGTGGGTCCCGCGGGTAAAACCCGGTCAGTGCAGGTCTCTACTACAAAACATGAGGTCAAAAGCACTTTCAAAGGTTTTTAAAATAAACTTAACATCTAAGAGGCTCTTACTTTTCTCCCAGTAGCTCTTTTCCATTCAGATCATGCACTGCATCATCAGCATCTCGATAATCATCAAATTCCTAGTGGCAAAATGAAAGGAAAATAGTTGTTCGATTGCAACAAAATTGAAGCCTGGTAAAAAGTGAGTGAAAAATCATGATGCATACCTTCAACCTGCATGATTATCACCCAGTGAAAAACAGTGTGCTGGAGGCCAGAGGGCCATCATTTCGCCGAATGCAATTCATTTTCTTAGAGTAGAAAAGACCATGTTCAGACCAGTGATACCGTGGAAAAACATGTAGGTTTGTCCCTGAACCATGAAAACCCATGTTCAGCACTCAGCTCAGACCTCGTAGAACAAGATAAAAATGTTGCCAACCCTGAAGCCCTGCCAACCCCTATGCCCAACCCTGAAGCAAGTGTATTGTGTAAATGCAAAGAAAAAAGACCGAATGAAATTATAATTGTCTAAAAATAGATGTGGGAAAAGTTAAGATGGAAATGCGAATACGAAAATTGACTTGTAATACCTACCTAATTATTATTCTTTGGATAAAATGTGTAGGAACACCATTCTCAGCCCTGTTTCTTTGTGAGCAATTTATGGTTTCTGCCCTGGAAGCGAGTCAAAGGACTGCTACCTAGTGGCCCAAAATATATCCATCCCACTCCCTCTCAGTCCCACGAACGGTTGCAACATGACCAACTGCATGACAGAAAAAAATTCAAACACAACTTACCACAAAAGCATAGCCGCCTTTCAGGAAAATATTACGAATTCTACCACAGCTTCTGCAAAACCTTTCCAAATCCTTTTCCCTGGTGCCATATGCCAATCCACCAATGAATACACGACCACCTCCACCCATTTCGCCAGATCAAGAGAAGCTGTGCTTGCAACTTTTAATGAATTTCTAATCTAACAAATCAAACTTGGGAACCTTTGTAAAGGAGAAATACAGATAGGTATCATCAAGGTAATAATTCAGCTACAAATCATGACAATATCCACCATCTCCGGATCATGAGCAATCAATAGTCAAGGAAAGATCAGGAACAGAGACAAATCAAACATTGCCAAGCACAAGGGAATAGCTATTTATGCATGTGCAGAGTGAGTGCTCTGATGGACACTGACGTGAATTCTGGCTCCAATATTTATATAGGTATACAGGATTGTCCTTAATTTCTGGGTACAATTATTGTTTGTACCTACGTGTTCCTCATGTCCGTAGAATAAAACGTCAGTGGCCAAATTCACTTTGACTACATGCCATTTTGGAAATATACCTACTTCTCCAAAGTTCCCAAAGTGAACACTATTCGGGTGCACGTGGGTATTGGTTTATTTGTTGTTGATTTCCGATTTTTGGAACATTCTCCCCAAGCAAACTGAAGAGAAAACGTTTAGTGACAAAATGTGCTCCAGGATCTCGAAAATGGGGCTTCGGAAGATATTAGGTCCCTATTCACTGAATGTTTTCTCGGTTGCAGTTCGGAATACCTACCTGCCGACATCTGAAAAAAGCTGAACTGGACGAGTTTTCACACATGCTCAAGTGGCCAAAATAGGATAGGAAGATGAGGACGAGGTAGGTGGGGTAGGACAGGTTAGGATTGGTGTGTTGGGATAGGTAAGGTTGGGTTTGGTTCACAGAGCAATGGTGAAAACTCGTCCAGTCCAATGTCGGCAGGTGTTCCGAACTGTCACCGTTTTCTCTTTACTGTATCTTGGGGACTCCAAAAATCAGCACTGTGCGATGCAAATGAACCACCCTCGCAGGCACCCAGAAGATGGAATTTTGGATGGCCACATCTCCGAAATGGAGAGTGCTCTCCGAAATTCCCAAATTAGCTGAAAAATGACAAATATTTTGAACTTCGGATGGTCACACCTTCGAAACTGGGGTCGCAGTGGATTTTTGACCAACAATCCACAAAGAACTAACTAACAATGTTGCTGCATACCTTCCCGTGGATTGTTGATTAGTTCTTTGTGCTTGTTGTGGCTGAGGTATTGATGAGGCAGCAGTGGTCATCAACTGATGAGTCCATCCACTGCTACCACGGACGAAACCTCAGCCTCTGTGTATTCGGCATACTGTTATAAGATCAGCCTGCGGCGGAAGTGCCTTTCAAACTTCTTCTTTATTCTACTGTACCTATTTCTTCTTTCTTCTTCCTCTTTTTCTTCTCCTTCTTTATCCTTTTGCTTTTCCATCAACAAAAACTGCATGATCGAAGACTTCATCTTGTACTGAAAGATGGGTCCATATGATGGCCCACTTATGAGTTATGGCAATTAGCGGCCCCCTCTTGCTCTCTTTATTTCCAGCAGGGCAAGAAGGTTCAGCGTTTATTTACAAGCCAAACAGGTTTCTAACTCCATACGATAAATGCAAATCACTTATGCATTTCCATTTTCTAATTTGCCTTAGGACACCAATATTATTGGCATGTCCAATAGGTACTTTGTATAATATTGGCATGCTAGGTACCTAGGTATGAGGTCGTACAAGTTGTATAACATGTTTCCACACCATTCTGACAACTTTGAAGACTGGGATGACGGATAAAGAGGTCGCGATAAAGAGGTCAAGACGAAATGGACATCAAGAATTTTGTATGTTTTCTTGTGGTGTTTACTGGAGAGGAAGTGTGCGGTCACACAAACAACAAAACAAGGACTCCCAAACAGAGTAAAATGGGCTGTCAGAATTTTTGCAGATCTTCTTGCAAAAATTGGCAAACGCAATGATTGACAAAAACAGAAATCATCAAGCAGCACGTTTCACACTTCGTTCATCCATTTTGAACGATGCTGTATCGAATTATGGGTGACTTCACGAATGGCTACCGGTAGGTAGGTACCTATTAGGTTTCCGAAAATTAGGTCTACCTTCGGGTATTCGCTCCTCTTTACATTTATTCTCCAGGTTAAAAGTTAGGTACCTGCAACCTGCAGGCTGCATGGGGGAGGCGCAAGCCACAATAATTTCCCTCTGAATAGAAAGCAACTCGCATAGCATGAAAGCAAATTAGTTTTGCAATTGATGTAGGGCAGTCATTGGAAGTCGTTATTGTCTCTGCGACTTACTTAACGCAATGAGTTTTGCCAGGGCTTCGCAGAAATGATATTTTTGGGCGGCCTTCTCTTTTTCAAAGGCGGATATTACAGGTCAATCATTAACTGTTTGTTTGGTATTCAAAATCCCCGGCGAAAACTTTTGCGCAATTGAATTCTTTTTTTCAAGGCGGCCACAGATGTTTGGCTGCCAGTGTGCATGGTGGTCGGCATATTTGTGGAAGCCACATCCGCCCAAATTGCACGGATTGGAATTACCTGTGGGTCAGTCCGGTCAGTTAGACTTCTAGGTGTTATCGGAAGATTGCCTGAATTTTTAATGTTGTCAAGGATGAAGGATGTTGGACCAAAAAAAGAAAAAAGACAAAAACAAAAAAAATGGTAACCGCACATGGGACAATTTTAAGCAACCCAAGTAAAAGGTTCCTTCCCCAGTTCAGGATTTTTTGCACAAAGGGTCGGACCATTGAGTTTTCCCTGTCAAAAGGTGGGAACGAAAACACATTGGCAGTAATTACCCAAGTCCCTTTTTTGTTTGCTTTTCAAATCATGAACAATAAGAATTTCCTGCGCACCCTGTCAAACAATAATTGTGATAAAAACCCACATGCAGCCCGGACAAAACATTCGGAGAAACCTGGAAAAATGTGCAAAATTGCCTTCTTCTGTCGATGACACCTGCTTAGCCTTGATCATCAGATTTTTTTTTCTATTTTTTTAGATAAGATACAAGTTCGAATCAGACGAAGCCAACAGTCAAATATCTGCAAGCGCTCACTCACTGTAACATACTTTCAAAGGGAAGTGACTAAAACGCTGAACCTGCTTGTCGTGCTTGTCCTGCTGGTAATGGCCAGGTGAGGGATAGGTTAGGATTAGGTGAGGTTAGTTTAGGTTGGGATAACCTAATCTAACAATAACTTAACCAATTTAACCATTAGCAGCAGGACAAGTAGGTTTCCAGCAGGACAAGCAAGACATGCAGGGTTCAGCGTTTTAGTCACACCCCTTTCAAAGAGAGATGGCCGCCGGAAAATTTTATTTCTGTAATTGCCCTGGCAAAACTCATTGCGTTTGAGTGTTCAGTGTACACTCATCGGCGTGGCATTACCTATAGGTACCTACTGCCTTTGCATTGAATTTCAATGCAAAGGCAGTGTAATCCCGCGCTGACAGGTATTTTGATGCACAGGTGGGTTTCCTTGCAAAAATCACATTTTTTGAAATTGGAATCATCACAATTTTCACAGTATTCACTGAAAGATCGAAAAACCGGTGGTCCCTGAAAACCGGACAGCCGGACAGGACCTCCGCACTGACCCAGACGGGTTAGGTTAGGTTAGGTTAGGATAGTCTATTCTAACCTAACCTAACCCGTCCGGGTTGGTCCGGCATTCCGGCTGTCCTGTCCGGCTGTCCGGTTTTCAGGGACCACCCGAAAAAACGCATGAACCCACTTTTGGTGCAAGTAATCTTCTCGCCGCTGTACACCCTCGTCGGGAATAATATCCCCCAATAAAAGTGAATTGATTTCGTTGTTTTTCTGGAAAAGTGGGGCAGCCACCTTGCCAGCACGGTTTTTCATTGCTGGTCGTTTTGGTTAACTATTTTTATTGCGGCCAATCGTTTTTTTGTTGTCATGTTTTGATCAGCGCAGGTGATATGGGCCTGCGGCCATCGGCCAACGATTTAAAGCGATTGCTTGTTCCTTGTCGATCCCGTCGCCCCACTGGGTTATTCAAAATTGTCTTAGTGGTACCATCAACTATGCCATTTCAGGAAACGTGGGTCCGTCTTTTTACCAAATTGTTTATGTTTTTCTTGCAGGATATCCGTTCTCAACGGCATAAAAATATTGGATCCCGTTCGTACTAGTTGTCCCGCAATTGCCATTGAGATAGACTCCCAGCCCACAAACCTTTGGGCCTTGCCATATTCTCCACTTTGTCCAGTGTCCTTGTATTTGGTTGGGCGATAGAAACCAGTCTGTGTGACATTGAAGCGGCCAAGTCACGGAAATATGTCGATCGGTTTGACGGTTTCTTCGCACGTGTAATTGATGACACTCATCAATGAGATGAAATCGCATAGGTAGTACCTATTTACAAGGTCCCAAGGTGACATATGGTCTCGTGGGGTCTCAGCTCAGACTCAGACAGACTTTGGCATACACACGGTCCCATAAGGTCCTAAGGTCCCACAGGGTCCAATGCAACAGACACATCCTCTTGTGTGAAGCGACCAATGAGATGAGGACCGATTGCGGGTCATTGGTCATTCCCACAAACCTTCGGGCCTTGCCATATTCTCCACTTTGTCCAGTGTCCTTGTATTTGGGCGATAGAAACCAGTTCTGTGTGACTTTGAAGCGGCCAAGTCACGGAAGCGGCCTCATCTCATTGGAAAAATAAAAAATAAAAAAATTCCGCAACCGTGGCACTCCATTCGGTATCAGTATCAGTATCAGATTAGATCGGAAGCCGCTCAAATCAGGGACCTTCCGACCACCATGTCTTTCTGTAAAGTTGAAATCAATCGATCGCCTTGACGTGTTGGCATTGTCCGCTTCTCGACTCCGACTGACACAAACTTGCAGATTAGCATTTTCCTGAGTTTGTTGTCAAAATTGCAAATTTGGCGAATTGCAATCGCGGAAACGTGCGTCGAGCTGGTAGGTATTCACCAAAACCTACACACAAACAAGAAAAACTGCCGAACGGAATCGCCGCAGGATATCATTCCTGCCAGGGCTGTTCAGGCACATTCTCCTAATACCCAGGTAGGTACCGAGATAATCATTCAAAAATTGTCTTCTATAGAAAGAACTGAAATTCCTGCAGTTTCGATTTTAAAAATAAGTAGGCAGGGGTTCGCAGATAGCTTTTCTAATTCTTCTCCCCCTTTTTCCCCA
>JASGXE010006444.1:0-20518 GCA_030068105.1 Sinentomon sp. SZTP_YWyxl
GCTCTGCTTGTTTGGGAGTCAAAGATTCGAAACAGATTGAGCACATTCAACAAACCCATCAACATCATAACAGACCTGCAACAATGCTCCGGTCAATCATCCCTTCTTTCTTGCTGACGAACGCTGCTGCAGTTAAAGTCATTGACATGAAATAGATCATTCTGTGGATTCATAGATTCAAAAAATAGATTCATTCTGCTGAGAGATAAAGAAGTCAGTTCCAAGCCTTTTTAAACATACCTAACATTTCTTTTGGGTTTTTGTCCATTCTTCACATTTTGAGTTCAAAAGTTTGGGAAGATTTCCTCCGAGAAGCAATTTGTTGTCCTGCCATGTACTGCTTTGAAAAGAGAAACGAAAAACCAACGTTTCTCCTCAACCTAATTTATGCCAAGTCTAAGTTCCCCATCACTGAAAGTTTTCATCCTATAAACCGAGATTATTCTTACAGGAAGCAATAATTTTGTGCTGTTCAGTGCTATTAAAGTTTACCTATTTTTATTTATTTGACAATAATGTACCTCCTTCTTCTTCTTTGGGTCTTATGGACAGATAGCCTTAGGCTGGTGGTCCGACCGTTTTTTATGTTTTTGTTGTGTCGTCAGCCATGGTCCCGGCGAGGTACTGGCAAATGTCACCTGAGAGTAGCTGCTCCAGTACCCACCGCTCCAGGCACCCAATCAAGGGTCCCGGCGAGGTACCGGCATACTCCCGAGGGCAATCGCAACAGCACCCACCGCTCCAGGTCCCAAGACCTCAGTCACAACTGCCGATACTGCCGGTATTATGGCACAGCCAACCCGCAGGAACCGACGTCGAGTATCGGCGGGTGATACCAAGTGGCTTCTGTGTTCATGTAACCTGCCAGGCCTCTGTCTTGGACCTGGAGCTAGGTGTTCTTTAACGTGCGCAGTGTGATGCTACACACGGGACCTCCTTCTTAAAGTCCCATCCGAAGGACTAACAGACTGGCCACTTAAGTCTGTCTTTCCGACCGAATTCACCATGCCTCGCCGAAGGAGGATGCACACACAAGTGCCATGGCAAATTTCATTTACCGTGCCTCGCCGAGGGAGGATGCACACACAAGTGCCACGGCTAATCTCGTGTCCCAGCTGGGATTCGAACCCGCAATCTTCAGATTACGAGTCCGACGCGCTAACCACTGCGCCACGAGGGTCGGACAATGGGTCGCCACGAGGGTCGCCACGAGGGACGGGTACCTATGCCTAATGTCATTGATATGTAGTCAATTTCTGCTGTGTGTTGCATCAAAGAGTAACGCAACAACGCATATACGCAATACGTTTCGAGAGCGCAGAAACAGACATGCATTGATTAATTTCGAGGCGATCAACAAAGTACGAGGGCTGATCAAGAAAGACTGAGACTCCTCGATTCATTCACTGTGTTCAACTCCGACATCGGTTTGGTCACGCTTATCTTCGAGGTACGTCCCTTCTGAGTAGATGCACACGTCTCAAAGCCTTCTGCATTCTTGGAACACATGTTGCAGTCCATCCTTGGCCAGTGTCTTCAAAATCGCCTCCACAGCCTTAAACACTTCCATGTTACGACTGAAAATTTTATCATCTCAAGCCATTTTTCATTGTGGAGAAGAGAAATACATCACAGAAGTCAGAGGTGGACTGTGGGAAGGATGAGGTAAGAGCTCGATTCCCTTGTCGGCTAAAACCGTTGCCTTTTCGGTTAAAACCGTTGGACAAAAAATTGTGACACGCGTGCGGGCATTGTCATGATGACGAACGCATTGTCATGATGACGAACCCGATGGCTTGTGTTGAATGAATGAATGAACTTGTATTTGAGGGGATTGCCCCTTATCATACACAACATACAAAAGGCTACAGTTCAATGATTAAACACATCAAGAGCAGGTAAAGAAATGGGAATAAAGTGGTTGTGCAAATCGTGGAAACAGGTTACACAAAATCTGCTATGAGGACAGAAAGCTACCTACGGAGCTCCCATTGAGGGGGAAAGTGAAGGTGCGAAAAAAAGTGCAGAGAGCCTGCGCCGAAGAATAGGCACAGATATCGGTGGTTGAAGCACCTTGGGAGGGAGAGAGTTCCAAGTACTTATTGCTTTCCCTAGGAAAGATGACTTGCCAAATTCTCTCTTGAAATATAACGGCCTCACTTTGAAGGCATGGTCATTTTTCCCGAAGAACGCAGGCAGCTGAATATACTTTGAGAGCTCTTTCCAGCCTCCAAATTCGCAAAGCTCTCTAAAAAAGCATAACATGCTCTGGATCTTTCTCCGATCAGCCAGTAGCCCCCACCCAAGCTTAGCAATAATAGCAGAAACGCTGCTCTTTTTTCTATAGTCCCCGAAAACAAAGCGAGCAGCCTGCCGCTGAACTCGCTCCAAAGCAGCCAAATGTATCGACAGATGTGGATCCAAAGCCGTGCAGGCATATTCCAAAATTGGCCGTACGAGCGATAGAAATGCACGCTCGCGAATTTTGCTGGAACATTTCCTGTAATTCCTTTTAATGAAGTACAGCGCTCTCCAAGCCTTTTTGGTGACCGCCGCAATATGACTGGACCAGTCAAGTTTGTTTGAAAATTTGACTCCCAAATACACAACTTCTTTGCTTGCTACTAGTCGAACCCCATTAAGAAAGTATTGAACATCCACCTCACGAACAGCTCTTGAAAATCTGACCAGGGCACACTTCTGTGCATTTAACCCCATTTTAGAACCTGTGCACCACTCAGAAATTGACCTCAGGTCTTCCTGGAGGAAATTTTGATCAGCAGGCGAGTCTATCTTCCTGTACAGCTTGTGTTCCTCTGGGGTGCAGTGTATGGCTCAAAATTTCATGGGTGCTCCCAATACTCATGTTTAAACGTTGAACCAATTTTCTAATGGTCACTCCTGATCTTCGTGCACAATGACTGCAGCAGTTTTGATGTTGACTTCGGTGGTCGTTGTTTTTTCCACAACTTCCGGCCACCCTGTCTCTCAAAACTTACCCCACTGTCCTTAAAGTCCATCAAAACACAGTTAAATGAGTCTAAGCTTCATCCCCGTATTCTTCCAGGAGAAGATGCAAAGTTTTTCCGATGCTGTTTTGTTCAAATGGCAAAACAACTTCAGTGCAGCATGTTGTTCATCCTGCAGAATCATGTCTGAAGCTGGAGGCGAAAAACAACCACCCTCAAGAACAAACGTCATAAAAAAGAGGACAGGTGTCGGAAATTAACAAATTTTTGCACAAACGTAGTGAAAGGGTTAATACTTCAGCCTACAAAATGAGATGGCTGAGAAGTTTGTGGGAGCCCAGCAACAACACCAGTCTCAGTCTTTCTTGATCAGCCTACGTACCTACATAAAAACCATGCACTGCAAGCAGTGAGCAACAAACACTTACGATGTAACAATTCCTGGAGCCATGAAGTCGACAAAGCTTGGATCTTCGTCGCCGATAATCGGATCTGAAAACTGGTGAAGAAAAAGTGAAAGCACGAGTAGGTGTCACTGAAATCCATATTATGAAAAATAAGTCCGATCTCAACCAACCGCAGGCTGCCTGTCGCATAATCTGAAACTTTAGTTTCGGATCATCTATGGACTATGTACGAAATCGAATTCGATATGAAAGTGGTTCATATAGTCAAGTTCAACACCTATGGCTTCAACGCTCTCGCTTCAATCGCCGTCCTCATGACTGATCATAGCAATCTTGACCGCTGTTCTTCACACTCTGTTCGAACACACAGCTGTGTTATTGTTACTCCAAAATTAATCATGATCTTTCCTGAAATTGGATCTAAATGTCATCACAATAAAATGTTCTTTGGTGGAGCCATCTGTCTTGTTTGAAAAACCTTCCGTGTGTCACGGGGAATGAAACGCCGATGTATTACGCACTGAAAATGGGGGAATCGTCACTGAGTTTATAACACTAGCTCTGAACCTCCTTGGAACCTCAACGATCCGAGTCCCTTGGGCGGTTAAACGGGATGAACCAACGATAAAAACGGGAATTCTTCGATGCTGAATAGATATGAATTAGATATGAATTCAAAAACTCTAAAATACAACGATAACTTGGAATTACTCTTCACGAATTAAGTGAGTTATTCCTTCCAAATAAATGTCTGTCGCTATGAGATACCCCTTTTGCTATGCAACACTCTAAATCAAGATGCAATGCCTATAATGATTATCGGGAAACTTGGGAACTTCAGAAAAATCTTCTTGGACCGCTGTCTTCACTCTTTGGGGGATCATGAGCGACTGACATTGGATCGGTCTTGACAATTTCCTCGAAAACAAACGTGAATTATGACGCGAAAAATGATTTTGTTTTTAAAGCCAGAAAGTGACAAAAAGTACGAAAAATCGAAGGAAGTGTATAGTGAAACATCAGCGGAAAATATCGAGACGAAATGACAGAAAATGGGACGAAATGATTGCGAAATCCTTGTAACGAATTAGAAGTGGCCGTCTGGGTGTTGCCTGTAACACCCACAAAACGTCACCCAGAAGCCACCCGGCGATGCCTCCCCACGATAACGAAACGGTCTCCGGCGAACGAACTTGAGGATGAATGAATGAATGATGGAATTGAATGAAATGAATGATTTTCGGTATGACCGGAACAGGTATTGCGAAATCATAAACTGACTTTTGACATAAGAAACTGCAGAAATTGACAAAACTGAACGTGGAATAAAAACGTGGGCCAATGAGAGAAGACTTTGACAGAAAATTACATACAGGGTGATCCAAAAAAAAGTCTAGTGAAATTTTTCTTTCCAAGATCTCTTCGTTGTCGTGATCGATTGATGCCTTTTATGGATGTGGAGGCATACGATGTTCGTAGTGGCTACCCTGGTTGTTGACGCATGCCTCCAGCCATCCACGTAGGTTAGGTAATTCAGCAGCGAAGGTTTCGTTTGGCATGTTTCGAATGACATCAATGATTCGTTGGAGTGGGATGGATTCAATTACAACAATTACACAATCACAACAATTACTTTGAAACAATTACAACTTCTTCGAGATTGCACCGCCAGAGCAAGATATTTGTTGGGGTTAAGCCAGAACTATGACCTGGAAAAGGGACAGAGGATGGAGTTGCGTGATATCACCCGTTCAGGGAATTCAAGGAACACAAACTGCAAATTGCCATGTAACCACATGCTAAGGGGATCAATCCTCTTGATACCATTTCTGCTTTTGTGGCAGGGCAAGTTCCCGGTATGGACTGGGAGTAGTTCAGCCAGAAAGGGTTCTTGTGTCTATTCTCGGTAAGCAACAGTCATTGCAGCCTTGGTCGTCTTCAAAGAAGAAGGACCCGACGGCGCCGTTGCCAGAACCAGAAATGATGCATCAAACTGTCACACGGGGATGGAGGCGACGTTGAACGACTTCTTCTGGGAGCGTGATTCCCAAAAACGGGTGTTTTGTTGGTGGCCTTGTTGGACAAGACCACGCAGGTGGACGTAGTTTCATCATAAAACCAACAATTATTGGTTGGGTCGAGGCGAGGGACTCGGTGAATGCGCAGCATGAGGCGGCAGCAGAATTCAAGCCATCTGGGGCAAACAACTGAATCCAGAGCCTGATCTCTTCAAATGTGATCTGAACATCCTCCAATCACCCTTACCATCTGTCGGACACATGTCTCTGGGATGTCCATTGCATGATTGTGATGACATCATGCTTTTATCAGGTTGTTCGCAACACTTCTTGGTCGTTATAAGTTCACTATATACTTTTTTTGGATCACCCTGTACATTTGAAATGGACTCAAGTTCTGATCTAGCCACCAAACTCCGTTACAAATAAAGGTGCGTAACGTATGTATTGATTAAAGAAATAAGAAAACCTTTTAAATCTACTTCCGACTCTGTTACACGTGAAAAATCTTCAGAAGATCCCAACAAAACCATAATCTGCTGCCGGAATCCGTTAGTACGAGCGTAGAATCAGGTGCCGGATAAGTAAGAGGTGTTTATTGAAAAAGTCGTATTTTAAGGTATTTTTAACAATAATATATTCTGCAGTTAGGTTTTAATATGCAGTAGACAACACTGTATGCGTGGTAGCGTGTCTGTCGAGGCAAGGCAAACAATCAGGTGCCGATGCACTCGTCGCGATGGTTGAAAGTTTGTTGGTCCAAACAAATTGGTGGAGAAATTCCCAGAATTTAATTTTTCATTTCGGTTCGAATCAAGGCGAGTTGGAAATCCAAAATCGACGAAATTGAATGACTGCGATTGGCTGCAATCTTGGAAGGATAAAGTCCGAGAACCATGAACCATGTGTCCGCAAGATCAGCGTTAACGACCAACAAAAAAGTCCGAAGGTGCACAAGAGTAGATAATTTCATATTTCGAATACAGATTCATGCCCTATTCAAGTTGGCCTTCTTCATTGCACTGAAGGTGTGTTGCGTAGCATTGCAAAAAAACGAGTTGGCATAGTCGGCATTCACAGAAATAAATGGATACTTTTTTTAAAATAAGCAATAACTTACAGAAAGCGGAAATTCAGAATCCAGCGGCTTTCGTTCACAAGAATCAGCCAGTCCCTTTACAAAATCTTGAAAGCTGTCTCTCAAACTGCGCTGAATGCTATAGCCAACCAGCTGATCTGTGATGATGGAATCAAAAAGAGAAAGAGAAAGAAAAGAGTTTTTTTTATCATACGAATAAAGTATCGGAACTTAAAAGTGCGAATGCAGATCTTATGGGTCACGCCCGTTTGGTCCCAGGCCGTATCGTTCCCACCCGTTTGGTCCTCCCCCAGCACAATGGGCCTTGGTGAACCAAATCAGAAAAAGAGAAACGAGTACGATTATCCGATTTTGACAATCGTTTGGTGAACTTTCAGACCCTCCTTCAACAGCAAATTGACTATGGTCGCCAGCAAATTCAGTCCCATATCGATTCAATGAAAATGGAACTTGTGAATTTGCAACAGTACGGAAGAATAAATAACATCTTGTTTCGTGGTCTACCAAACATTCCAACAGAAGGGAGTCTTCAATTCATCAGAGGCTTTCTTAACAATGTCAGTGGGAAGATTGATGTCAATTTCCACTTTCAATCTCATGTGGATTTCTGTCACTTTCTGGGAAAACCGAACGCCGTCAAAGACTCTTTTGATCAAATTAGCGAATCGATTTGTGAAACAGCAGTTTCTGTCCGGCATGCGTAAGAGCAGGCTGAAGTTACATGATCTTGGGTACATTGAACTTCCAAATACCCCGATAACTCTTCAAGAGCATCTTGTCAAGGAAAAATGGAGTTGTACAAGGAGACGTTTTACACGAAAACGGACAAGATGTGGAAATATATTCGGACACATGAAGGAAAAATTCTTCTCTGTAAAGCCGATGGTTCACGACCGATTGTTATTTCCTTTTCTGATGATCTTAAGCAGATTGTGTAGTTTTCGTTTTCTATTGCATTTGATTTTCTATGCTGCAACAGACATAAAGGTACCTAGAGTTAAGCAACAGAATGGACACAGATTCAGATACAAACTTTACTGTTACTTCAATGAGTTTGCCTGTTGTGCTCTGGAATAAGATTATCCCAAGTGGGTCTCTGAATATTATTAATTGCAATGCCAGGAGTCTATCAAAAATATTTACAAGCTGAAACTATTCCAATATCTGTTGCCTCTTTTCCATGTCATTTGTTGTGCATAACTGAAACATGGCAGAGACCGGGTTCACGCAGATTCGAGAGATTACCTAAAGTCCTGAAGTATGTGGCGCGCTACCAAACGGCCGGGACCAAACGGCCTCGGGACTACACGGGCCCGGGACGATATAGGCTCCGGGACCAAACGGCCGGTACCAAACGGGCGGGAACAATATGACCCTGAACCAGATCTTTTATTACCCCCGGAACCAACGAGGTATATAGAGAGCTGCTATGCGGCACCGCACCACCGAGAAACTGAACGTGCCGCACGCGCACGCACCATGGCAAGAAGAAGCAGAGACATAGCGCTTTCAATGCTGAGAAGCTGCTTTTTGCAAGCTTTTTCAACGCATTTCCGAACAGAAAAGTGGACATGTTTTTACACCAAAAGATAGAGGAAAGTCCGTAGATTAATTTGCACTAAGCAGAATTTTTGTTGGCCTCAACGTTTTGCAGAAAACCAGGCTTCTTCAGACACGGTTCATTTCCAAATTTTGGAGTATAGGTAACCATTGGTTTTTATTTCTTTTCAAGATTGCTCGGCTCGGTTTTCGCACAAGATGTGATCAATTATCTTCATGCAAGGTGTGATTTTAAGTCAGATCAGGTTGGGTCAGGTTACATTAGATTTGAACTAACCTAACACAACCAAACACAACGAACAAACAGAGCGGAGGATTATAACAGAGCCGAGAATTGGTGGTTGTTCCCCTCCTTCTTCATTTGCCATCTTGAGCTGACAGCCATAGGGCCGGTGGCTCGGCATGAACCTTGTTGCACAATTTGGGCTCGCAAGAAGAACAATGCCCAACAGCCCAACTCAGCTCTTCAGTCAACAGAAAATTTCATTGGAATCTGAACCGAAGAGTTCGTGTCAGAGATTTGGCTTGTTTTGGCCACACGAACAGGTTTGGCTTGATTTGTGGCAAATTTTTTTTTCGCTTGACCGCATTTGACCTCGTTAAAAACATTTTTTGCAGAATTCGGCTGGATTTGTGATAAATTACAGCGTTTTTCGTTTGACCTCATTTTCTCGTCAAACCGGACATTTTTTGCGGAGTTTGGCTGGATTTGTGGTGAATTTCGGCATTTTTCGTTTGACCTCATTTTCTCGTCAAACCGGAATATTTTCGGCGATCTGAACGAAAGGGCCCGGAGCAAATACATGACACTTTTGGCAGATCGAAAAGGTTTTGGCACGATTTGCGGTCAATTATGGTGCGCAATCCGCCGAAATTTTCTTTGACCTCAACAACTTGCTGGTGAAGGGGTTCTTTTGTGGATGCCTGCGAGAATGAAGAATTGCGCAAGATTTGGTTTTTGGCTCGGCAGGAAAGGTTTTTGCTCGTTTTCAAGTTAAATGACCTTTGACCTCATTTTGCTGTGTGAGGGGACATTTGGTGGACATTTAACCAGCTGGGGAAAAAAACTACACTGAACAGTGGGGCATGGATCATAGATTTGGTTCATATTTGCTCGTTTTCGTTTAATTCGGAAAAGATTGGCTCGTTTTTGATTTTAGTTCGTTTTTTTTTTCTTTTTTGCTCTTTTTGGCTCGACTTTGATTTTGGCTCTTTTTGGATTGTTCCATGTTTTAGTGGAAACCTTTACGCCGACCTCTGGCCGAAATGATTGCCAAAATCCATCATTTAGAGCGAATTTTCTCTGAACAGTGCATGCATGACAGCTTCTTTACGTTGCAATTCATTGCGCCATGTGCTCTTCATGCCATACTATAAAATGGCCGCCGCGCGTTCTATTCCAAACAGCCTCTCGGACTCTGGGAGCAGTCTATTTTTATTATATGTCTTTGCCCGGAACAGATTGCCAAATGTGCTGCGGGCAACAACGTGAATAGAGGCGATGGAATTAATTTTCCCACGCAAGTCAAAAAAGTGCAAATTCCCACAACCGCCGACAAATTGAACTTCCTTAGAAAATGCGAAGTTGAAATAGGCCTATGCCACTTTTGCCACACAAGATTTGTTGAAATGTGGCCCGTCGGAGGCAACACTCAAATGGGTAAAATGCATGTGTATGGGTGGAGTATAGTTCCTTCGCCACGCACTCAAACAACGCGATGCCGCTTACTACCACCGTCATTAACAAAAAGAACGCCCTATAATAATAATAAAGCATAAGTACATACAAAAATTAATCAGCGTTTCTATCAGGGCAATAACAAAAAATTTCCTCGAATTATCGAATTTTGCGGTCTATCTCAAGCTTTTATCCATCTCAAGCTTTTTAAAGAGAACCACCCAACGTATTAGAATGGTTAATTTAAATCGCAAATGCTGCTTAATAAAGGAAAAAGACATAAAAAACAAAAAAGACAAACTTGACATGTCCAATCGAACGTCGACGGTTGAATCAGAAATTGTTTCATTATCAATTTCATCATGCCCAACTAATCCTCGAAAGACAAGAGCTTCGGAAAATTTTGCTTTCATGTTGATTACTCCCCATAATTCGCCCCTCTTTACTGCTAGTTCAGCTTCTAACGGACTGCTATACTCCATCTAGATAGAAGAAGAAAAAATAATAAGAAAAACACATCAACAACAATAACCCGATTGCCCTGTTGCTGCGGTGAAAAAAACACATTTTGACAATGAATTCTATGTACGTATGATGACGCAACAAAAAATGGATGCAACCCCAACTGTACCCAATCGAGACATAACCAGCATCCAGGAGTCATGTCCTTGAAGAAAGAAGGACCTCGCTTCGAAGAGAAAGTGAATGCTGCAAGTCGCGTCAACTCTCGTGGGTAACGGTCAATATTACCATGGTAACAGTCGTAACCCCTGGGAACGCGAAGCTTTTCAACGGTATTTGAGTGGCTATTGCTTGGAAATGAAGGGTCGTAGGTCTTTATTCCACTGAACATTTTTTGTTCCGTGTATCTTTGGGAATCTGCCTGCGAAAAATGGCTTTAATACTAAGACCCCCATTCCCCATATCTCAGTTTCCCTAAAACAACCCCAAATTGGGCTTTTTGGATTTTTGGGGGGGGCATTGCGTGGAATTGGAGGCTCGGACGGTGTTTAGTCACTGAACATTTTTCGTTTTACTCGTTGCATAGAACCTGTCCTGAAAATTTGACTGTTCTGGGGTGAAATCTTACATCCCCCATGAATACCCCAAAAGGATCCATTTTGGGGGGTTTTGGGGGGCATAACTCAGTAATGGGGGGTCGGATCAATTTTTTCCATTGATTAACTTCGATTTGTATGGTCCTGGAGAAGCTATTGTGAAATTTCGGTGGTTGATTTACGGGACACCCTGTATAGGGACACACTTGAATTTGACGTCGTCAGAGAAATGAACATGGGGGATTTTTTCTGTACGTGTGCCAGGTACATTTGGCCCATTCAGGTACATTTGCAAGCACATCACCTGCACCTTATACATACCTAAACCACGCTCGATCATGAACCCCTGTATCAATCTGCTTATGGAGGCATTTCCCCTTCTCAAAACATATCAAATGCTTTATCTATAGGTAAGTGCGTTCGATGGTGATCTTACAGGTTTCAATGAGCTTCGATCAAGCGATTGTAGAAATCTACAGGATAGATTTTCCAAGTTACAATCGTTGAAATCCATCTTTATGCAATCTTTGATCGACCATTCACTGTTGATTATACCAAGTCTGAGACCACGCGGTTCTTGACCAATTGCAAGGAAATAGACTGTCAGAACAACAGCAGGAAGAGCAAAGATATAAATCATCATCCTTAAGATATAGAGAAAGAGAAACAAAAAATAAATTAGTTACAGGAAGAAATAACGACGCATGGAATTGAAGCATTGAAATGACAAACTATATGAAGCAAACAACAACATGGTCTGTGATATCGAAGAATACTATTTATGCCGAAAAGGAACAGCCGACGAGTGATTTAAAAATGCTCGTATATCTACGAGTATAACTCAAGTACTATATCGGATCATTTTTCTTGTGAACAACCAATCACACATTCATCGGCCATTGGTGATAATTATTGGCAAGTATATGGCCCATCGTGCTGCGTACCTTTTTCGAAAATGCTCTGCGCTTCCCGATATGATCTCGCGGTGGCGGGCGATGCAGCACTAAATTGACACAGGATCTTTATGATCCAATCCCCATGCATCCAAACAGGTCCCACAGAATGAACTAAAACCACTCATCAACCCGATGCAAAGAAAGCATCGTTTACTGAAAGCAGAGTCATTCCGTTGCATCTGCTATCTGACACATCTCTCACGTCCTCGCGAAGATGCTTCAATATTTTCGAAATGCCAACATTCGTGAGCGTTGTGTTTTTTATGGACATTTTTAATTTCGTTCTATGTTTCTTTCTGCTTTTCTAAGCTAATTAAATATGATTTCACAGAAAAAATAAAAGAGTTTCATTTGCAGAGTGCGGGCAAAATGAAAAATGTTCAAATCCCTCTTTGAAACACAAATTCAATGTGATGTGGTTTTTGCAGATTACAATTCCAGGTACATTCCAGAGTACTTTTTGTTGTTTCACGTAATTATGAATACTCGACAAATTATTCACTCTTAAGCACTAGTCAGAACCCAGCAAACATCGGATGATGAAAATGTGATAATAAAATGACGAAAAAGTGAGTCAAGTGGTGCTGACCAAAAATGAGTGCGCAGAAAGTGATTTTTTAGCACTCTAAATCATCACTGGAGAAGCGACGGAAATTAAAATACTTTTTGAGCACTTTTTAACGCTTTTTCCTCGGGGTTTGGAGAGTGATCATCAAGTGGTGGTTTTGCACAATATTTTCATCACTTGTCCTGAAGGCGCATGGTGGCCGTTTGGATAGCCAGAGCGCACAACGAAGGGTCTGTTGCTTTTAACAGTAAATTTTTGAATGTCCTTTGCCACCACATCTGCCGGCTGTTTTTTATCTTATCCAACCCGAATATCTCTTTTCTTGCATTTTGTGCATAACACTCAATGTTTTTTCAAAACTGAATTTGCGAATTGTTAAAGGTCTTCAAAGTTTAATCCATTTGTATGTGTATCTACTGTTCACCTGTAATGTGCTGTTATTCGTCAATTGTTGTGCTATAAACATATTCTTAGTTGTTCCTTAATTTCGAATGCGAATGAATTGGATCAACATGCAATGTGTGCAATTTGAAATGAGCAATAAATTCATGCTCAAAACATCTTTTCTTTTTAGTGAGTTTGAAATGCCTAAAAAGTGCCAAAAAAGCAATTCTAGACATCACATTGCTAGAACAGTTGAAACGCACATAAAAAATGCTAAAAATGCGATACTTGGTGTTATCTTTCCATCACAAAGGCCAATTTCAGTTGACTGCTATTTTATTGCTTTTAGTGATATTTAAGTACTTCTTCTAAAGTGGTGTGTTTCCACCACTTTAAGGGGACATTTGACCGCAAAATAATCTTTTTAAAATCGATTAAATAGGGAATTTTTAGCGTTCACATGACCGCTTTTTAAGCACTTAATAATTAAACTCATGTTTGCTGGGAAATATTGTGATTACAATGACATATCAGTAGAGAATCAATAGAAACCAAACAGAAAGTGAAATAGGTATTCAAAGAACAAAAAACAAAAACTCACCCGATATTTCTCCAGAGGCAGAGAAAATTCTTCCAAATGACTGCACTAGTTCTATTAACCGGACCACTGTTTCGTGTTTTCAGTGGAATTGAGGGCCAATTCGGAGAATTTTGAAGATCCGTCGATGATCTTATCATTTTGCTGCTGTAGACACCACCACCGTCCGAAACAGCCGTCTGCAAAAAACGGAGTAAGATCTGTTGCCTGCCTGTTCCCGTTGAAAAGTGAGGAGGGTT
Organism: Sinentomon sp. SZTP_YWyxl; assembly: GCA_030068105.1. NCBI lineage: Eukaryota > Metazoa > Arthropoda > Protura > Sinentomata > Sinentomidae > Sinentomon > Sinentomon sp. SZTP_YWyxl. Next base: position 13,535 of record JASGXE010006444.1, read on the forward strand.
CAGTTTCCAACGGCCTGCCTATTGCCGTTGAAAAGTGATAGGGGTTTCAGTTTTCAATAGGAAATGCCGTTGAAAAGTCACGGCGGTTTAATTTTCAACGGCTACAGCTTTGAAAATTCAGGAGGTTCCTAAAATTCAACGGTGGTTTCTCGTTGAAAGACGGGTCAGCATTGAAAAATTGTGGGGGGTCAGAATTCAATGGGAATCAAAATGCAATGAAGCAACACAGCGGCATTAAGCATTAAATAGGCATTTTGTTCTTTCTGAATTCATCATTTTACTGCTGCTTAGTGGTAAAATGTTACTGAATGAGTGATGTTGCTGGCGTGAAATAGTCCATTTACTACTGCAGTTGATTCTAGCTTAAAAATAGCCTTTGATTTCTGTGTAAATATCATATCGATTAAATGACCTTTTGCATTTTCTCATTATCACCAGAAAACCGCCAATAATTCTGGCAATATATCACCTCTGCAACTACTCTAAGTTTACACCATATTCCACCCCAAAATTACTTTTTTGTGTGGCAGCTAACAACAATCAAACAATCACCGTACATTTTCTATTGCAGCGCCATAAAATGTATTTACCACTGCAAGGTGTGAAAAAGGTACGTGTGACGATTTACCCCCTGATGTAATTTTACCAGTTTTTTCGTTTGGTAGGTTGGTCTCTGATTGTCTTTTTTTTAGCAAACAATCGACGCACATTGTGCTGGGTTATTTCACCTGTCAAAAGTCATAGTGATGAGTTAGGAGAAAGGCTGCTGGTGTTTGTGTGTGTGCCCATCAGAAGAGAGGAGCTTTCTGAGCAACTGCAGACTGTATTTTACCAAATGCCGACTGGTTGATGAATTCGTCGTTCAGCATAGATTAAAAGTTGCAGGTAATAACTAGTTTTGTTTGTCGGAGTTCATCATCACCTCTGCAATTAATCGACTGCAATTAATGAGCAATTAATGAGCATATCTGAATAAATATTAATAAATTGTCCATTCCGACTTGAGTGCGAATCAACCTTACGTTGTTGTGGAAACGCATTTTGTTGCAAAATTAGAGTTCAGATGAGGTGCCAAGGGATCACCAGTTGAGAGCAGATAGAGAGACGTTGTTGTTGGGGGAATTTAACAGAAATTACTATAGCCAGTTCAGAGTTCACAAAACCAAGTACCCAAATTTTTATTCTCCTTAAAGGTATTCGATCTGTCCACTAAAAGATATGCGGAACCAAAATATCACATCATCTTTCTTGGAGAATCTCTCAAATTGATGGATTACGAATTTTCACAAAAAAAGAAAGCAGTTGAAGAAGATCATCCCAATTCCTCATTTTTTCAAATTCCATTTTCCCAAACACGAACGAACATGTTGCTTGGAAGGAGAAATATGAATAAAAGCTGAAAAACAAAAAAGAAAATGAAAAAGAACAAGAGAGGAGAATACGGAGTAAGGGGAAGTTGGAGAAATGATAGGTACGGACAGAGAAAGCAAACCATCAGCATGCACCCAATAAAAAGCAGGAATTAATGTAGTCATAATACCTACCCTTGTAATTGAGTTCTTCCTTTCCCTTTGTTGTTGTGGTGATAGCGTTTTCGGCTTTCCTGCGGTTGCAGTGACAGAGACTTTCTCCTTCGCTCGTCCTCCGGCTGTTCCAGCTTCTTTAAGCTTGGCTTCTTTCGTTTCGATGGTGCACAGATCAAGAAACACCTGCTCCAACGAATCACAACTGAATTTGGTCATCAACTGAACAGGTGAATCTTCAGCCAATAATCTTCCATGTCTCATTAGACCAATCTATGCAGAAATGTGGACAGAATAACAACAATAGAAGAAGTACCAAACGAACACACCGATCAAATGAAGCAGACGACAGTGTAAACACGCCACTGTGGTGTTTACAGCCGTGGAAACTATACGTAGCGTCGTCCAATCTGAACTGGGTCATGCTGAATATCAAAACATTTCTTGCTCAGCTAATGCGTTAAAACGATTTTGGAGGCCCATATTGAGTTTCGAAAATAGATCCACGATTTCCCTATTTCCGTCTAGAGTACAAAATTGTGTTCCTCTCTCCATGGAATGTAATCGTTCGAGTAGGTACTGTATTTGCGGGGTAATAAAATTGCGATTTCGCAACAAAAATGTGCTTTGTCTGACAAATGACGACGCAGGCCTATATCGCAACCATCTGAATGTTCCGAAGCAATATTTTCTGAGATCCATGGTCCTGATGGATTGTCCTTGGTCCTTGGTCCTGATTGGGCCAAGCATGCTCAAATCTCTTGCGGTGCGCAAGCAAGAATTACAACTGCCGTGACGCATCATAGGTGATCATTATTGGCCACATTTTGCTGAAAATCAGCAATTGAAAAAGTGAAGAAAGCACACGCGGACGCCTTTCTCGTAATATGCATTAGGCCATCATTGTAAGACTAGGCTGAAAACATGCCTAATTTCGGCCCAAAACAGAGGAACAATGGTTAGACATGAAAGCGTGCATGGGAGCACTTACAACATTGGCTTGTTTTGATTCTTCGATGTAGTGAGTAGTGATGATGATGGTCTTATGCCTTTTCTCTGATAGCTCAATCAAGTGTTTCCAAATACTATACGAAATGGGGGGAATAGAATAGGTAAATAATACAGTCGACAGAAGGCCGTGGAGACCTTTATACGAGTAGCAAGCAAACCTGAAAGTACTTGAAGTATAGCATACCAGCTACAATACAAACAAAGAATGGGCTTAGAATGAAAGCACTGACGAATTTCGATACTGCTCAAACTGCTCTGCCAACAAATCTACCCGTTTCCTTTTTGCAGCCTTTTTAAATTTAAGTTGACAAGGATGTTTTTGTATTTCAAAGCAAGCTGTCAGCGAAAACTCAAAAGGTCATTTGTGTCTCCTTGTGAAAGTAAATTTGCGATCAAAGAAAGAGGCATTTGACGGTGTGTTGCCAAATCCGACTCTTAATTCCCAATTTCTCAAAGTCCCAAATTCACATCATGATGAACATGTCCTATATTAGCCTAATCCTGACTGGCAAGAGTTGAAGATCTTTAAAAGTTCTTCTTTCTTTAAAAAAAAAATAAATATTAATGTAAATATAATGGGCCTGTATTGTTTGTGTACAGACCGAGCCTTTTGTGCTCATGCTTGCCTTTCTATAGCAGCAGACTCGCAACAACAATTTTGACCAATTGGTTTGGCCACCATTTTTGACACCATTTTAGCCTGTTCGTTGAATGTTGTCCGGACTGCATTATTTTCGTTTCCATTTATCGTAATTCATAAAAAAGGGCACTGATGCCGATAAGAGCTTGGGTAAGTGGAAAGTTTTCATCAAGCAACGAAGACTAGTAAGTATTTTCTCACGCTTTTGAACTGATGAAAAGAAGTGAATTGGAAATCCTTCGTATCAGAATGATCAATAGATGATCAAACGAATAGGTATGGATCAAAGGATTCTTGTGACCATTCCTGCTTCAGAAGCTGGTATGGAATCACACAGATTTTCTCTTTAATTTCATAACGACGTGATGAAGCGATATGGACTCTTAAGTTTTCATAGACTATCGATGTTGAAGAAAAGTTAAAGTATGTGGAGGTCGTTTCAAGAGAACCGCATTCTCTCACATGCGTCTAACTCATTTGTGGTGTATGCAATCTGCGCTCTAAGTCATTACACCATTTGCAGCGCCGTTTGTTTGCAAGGGGCAAGGGGCAGTCTCTCACGTGCGCCTAACTATTTGTGGTGTATGCAATCTGCGCTTTAAGTCGTTACACAAATTGCAGCGCCGTTTGTTTGCAATGGGCAAGGGGCTGTCTCTCACATGCGCCTAACTAATTTGTGGTGTATGCAATCTGCGCTTTAAGTCGTTACACAAATTGCAGCGCCGTTTGTTTGCAATGGGCAAAGGGCAATCTCTCACGTGCGCCTAACCAATTTGTGGTGCATGCAATCAGCGCTTTAAGTCGTTACACAAATTGCAGCGCCGTTTGTTTGCAATGGGCAAGGGGCAGTCTCTCACATGCGCCTAACTAATTTGTGGTGTATGCAATCTGCGCTTTAAGTCGTTACACAAATTGCAGCCCTGTTTGTTTGCAATGGGCAAGGGGCTGTCTCTCACATGCGCCTAACTAATTTGTGGTGTATGCAATCTGCGCTTTAAGTCGTTACACAAATTGCAGCGCCGTTTGTTTGCAATGGGCAAGGGGCAATCTCTCACGTGCGCCTAACCAATTTGTGGTGCATGCAATCAGCGCTTTAAGTCGTTACACAAATTGCAGCGCCGTTTGTTTGCAATGGGCAAGGGGCAGTCTCTCACATGCGCCTAACTAATTTGTGGTGTATGCAATCTGCGCTATAAGTCGTTACACAAATTGCAGCGCCGTTTGTTTGCAATGGGCAAGGGGCAGTCTCTCACATGCGCCTAACTAATTTGTGGTGTATGCAATCTGCGCTTTAAGTCGTTACACAAATTGCAGCGCCGTTTGTTTGCAATGGGCAAGGGGCAATCTCTCACGTGCGCCTGACCAATTCGTGGTGTATGCAATCTGCGCTTTAAGTTATGACACAAATTGCATCGCCGTTTGTTTGTAAGGGGCAAGGGGCAGTCTCTCACAAGCGCCTAACTAATTTGTGGTGTATGCAATCTGCGCTTTAAGTCGTTACACAAATTGCAGCCCTGTTTGTCTGCAATGGGCAAGGGGCTGTCTCTCACATGCGCCTAACTAATTTGTGGTGTATGCAATCTGCGCTTTAAGTCGTTACACAAATTGCAGCGCCGTTTGTTTGCAATGGGCAAGGGGCAATCTCTCACGTGCGCCTAACCAATTTGTGGTGTATGCAATCAGCGCTTTAAGTCGTTACACAAATTGCAGCGCCGTTTGTTTGCAATGGGCAAGGGGCAGTCTCTCACATGCGCCTAACTAATTTGTGGTGTATGCAATCTGCGCTATAAGTCGTTACACAAATTGCAGCGCCGTTTGTTTGCAATGGGCAAGGGGCAGTCTCTCACATGCGCCTAACTAATTTGTGGTGTATGCAATCTGCGCTTTAAGTCGTTACACAAATTGCAGCGCCGTTTGTTTGCAATGGGCAAGGGGCAATCTCTCACGTGCGCCTGACCAATTCGTGGTGTATGCAATCTGCGCTTTAAGTTATGACACAAATTGCAGCGCCGTTTGTTTGTAAGGGGCAAGGGGCAGTCTCTCACATGCGCCTAACTAATTTGTGGTGTATGCAATCTGCGCTTTAAGTCGTTACACAAATTGCAGCGCCGTTTGTTTGTAAGGGGCAAGGGGCAGTCTCTCACAAGCGCCTAACTAATTTGTGGTGTATGCAATCTGCGCTTTAAGTATGACACAAATTGCAGCGCCGTTTGTTTGTAAGGGGCAAGGGCAGTCTCTCACATGCGCCTAACTAATTTGTGGTGCATGCAATCTGTGCTCTAAGTCATTACACAAATTGCTGCGCCGTTTGTTTGCAATGGGCAAGGGGCAGTCTCTCACATGCGCCAAACTAATTTGTGGTGTATGCAATCTGCGCTTTAAGTTCCAGTTCAGCGTCTGCTGTCGACGAGCTCAGATCGCTTTTCCGCTTCCGTTGTGCATCACGATAAAGCCGTCCATACACGTCGCAACTTCATCGCAATGGTAAAACTCGCATCCAAAGTTACACGTTCCAAAAAGGCATCAACCGTTTACTGCTACTCGAACTGTGAATATGGTGGTAAATATTGCCCTGAAGGCGGAGCAATGGTAATGTGTTCCGATTCAAAGTGTTCCTCGGCATGGTTTCACGTAAAATGTACGGAACTTCCTCCTGACAGTGATTCCGATAACCTGTGGATGTGCACCTCTTGCCGAGTGCCAGCTGCTGCTGATGACACGTCTAACGTCGTGAGTGTGCCTGTCTCCGTTCCTTCGTGCTCCCAAGTTCAATCTTCCGAGATCGACAAACCCTCCTCTTGTTCCCAAGATAAAATCGCTGAGACAAATCTTGAACGCTCCGACACCAATCCCGAAAACTCGGACACCAATCCCGAAAACTCGGACACCAATCCCGAAAATTCGGACGGATTGGCGGCTGTTCTTAAAACGCTTGAACAGTTGTCTACTGCTATTGATGAGATTAAAACTGTCATTGTGTCGCTCATACACGTGAACAGTTCCAACATTGCCGATTTAAGTTCAAAACTAGACACACACGCAACGCAGTTGTCAAATGTGGCGTCGCTGACTGAAATGAACACTCCAAACCCGCTTGGCCAATGTTCCGAGTGCAAAAAAGGGCCAGGTCCACGTTGCAGCCAGAACACTGATCACACAATTCAAAGTGACCGAAATTCTCCAAGCCACCAAGGCTTCCATGAACTGATCAACCAGTCACCAGAAGGCGATCCCGTGGTTCCACAGCCCTCCACTCTTCCAGCTGCACCGCCGACCACCTCAAATAACCCGGCAGCTGTGGTGTCGTTGTTGAACTTAACATTTCCCGACGCATTTACGCCATTCAGATCACCAATCTATTCAGGGAATCTTGACGCCAATAATTTGGTGATCGGAGATTCCATTACCCGGCATCTCTGGAAAAGTGACAGTTCCGGGTTCCGGGATTGCCTTGTACTGACTTTTCCTGGAGCGACGACGTTGGACATTAATCAGTTTCTGGTTCGCTCTGATGTCCTTCATCAGGGTTTCAAATCCATCACCATCCATGTCGGTTCCAATGACCTTTCGCAGAGGTGTAAACCGGGTGTTCTTGCGGATCGCTATTATGGTGCCCTGATCAAGACTCTGACATCAAATCAGAGCAAAGCGGAGATTGGTTTCTCTGCTGTCCTTCAAAGACATGATGTCCCAACGCCTGTGATATACCATGCCAACCGTTCGCTTCAAGAGCTGTGCCAAATCAGCGGGTTGCATTTCATGGATGCCAACCTACACTTTAATCGGAGCTGGTGGGCCAAGGATAAGATC
>JASGXE010006445.1:0-20408 GCA_030068105.1 Sinentomon sp. SZTP_YWyxl
TGAGTTTCCCTGGACTTCTTATTATTTTTTTTTTTTTGAGCCCCTAGGTTTTCATGTCTACTTGTTTATTTGTTTTTCTTGAAAATTTGTTTTTATAAGGTATTCATGTAGGTAGGTATTTATTTTTATTTTTATGTTGGTGTATTTGCAATTTTTTTTTTTTTTTTTTATTAGGTACCTATTAAATTTATCTTCTCGAACCGACTTTTTGCGTTTGTATTTTGATAAGAGGTCCTGCCTCCTTGTTACTCATGGTAGGTACCTGCGAAAATAAATGAAGGCAGTGGCCTATTTTTGCATTGTGGTGCATACTAGATCCATAGATCCAGGCTGCCTATCTGAGTTTTGTATTACCTATCAGAAATCCCCTCCTCACTCATAAAAAGGTGTTCGTTTGTTTCTTGGGCTGCAGTGAACATCTCAACTGTGATTGACTTCAGATCGCAAGTGGGTAGCTCTGTTGATTATGCTGACGAGTTGGACTGGGAGGGTCTACTTACCGCTGCGGCGCGAGAACTCCCAGGTTCGCTCTGACGCATCATCGGTGGAGTTGCTTGCAGGTAAACTTTGTTTGACTGAAGCCGATTCATTTTTCAATGCAGTCAACATCTCGAAGCTTTTTTGTGAGTAGAATCGGGGTAGGCGAAAAAAGAGAAAAATAGTAGATACCTAGGTAGCTTGCAATCATGTTTAAATTTGGCACATAGGTAGAATACAGACCCATAGGTAGTTAACGCAAAAATTCAGTTTGCCTAATTGGTAGGTAATTTTTTTTTCCAAAAAAAAATAAAAAATAAAAAAACCCTCAGTTCAACATCTTTTTTGACAACTTGCAGCAGACGATGTGATGTCATCTGTGTTTGGTTGCCGAAAAGAAGGCCTCACACCTTTCGTCTTGTCTTGTCTTGTCTTGTTTGGTCTGTCGCAGTGGCTCAGTTGGTTCGCTGGTCTGACTCCAAATCCGAAGGTTGTGGGTTCGATTCCCGCCACAGTCGGAATTTGTGGGTTGGGTCATGCTCCATTCTGGCTGCAGTGACAGAAAGGGAGACAAAGTGGCAAGTCTTCTAGTCCTTCGGAAGGGACTTTAAGAAGGTGGTCCCGTGTGCAATTCACCATGTGCACGTTAAAGAACACTTGGTCCGTCCAAGGGTGGCGGCAAGTTACAGAAACATAATAAAGCCACAGACACATACAGGGGTACCGAACACCAGTGTGGGTATGGTGAATGATTGGTATGAATGGCGCCAGAAAGGCGCAAAGTATGAATGGGTTGATGTGGGCGAAAAGAAGCCCTGGGGAACACCCCGAAAACCTTTCACTAGTTTAAAGTTTTTTTAAAGTTTGTGACTGATTTGGTTGACATCATTGATTTGGCATGTGTGGGTTTCACGGTGCTGAATTTGTGTTCAAGGCCAAAATGTTGCCGGAGACAACTTTATCTTTTTGAGTCGAATGATCCTGGGTGTTTGGGATGCATGACATGAACTCGGTTCTCACCGGTTCGTTTAGTAAAGTGTCCGGATAGCCAGCAGAGCAGGGCGGTCCTGTGGCCAATAATCCAGGCGAATATTGCACCCGGCACAGTTTTTTTTTTTTTTTACTGGGGACCCCCGCCGATGAGTTCGAAGGACAAAGAGTCCGGAGTCAGAAGGTAAAATCCAACGCCAATGGACCGACGCAAATGGCAACAGATCAGTGCACCAGACACCACGTCAAGACGTTTTTAAAATGGACATTGCTCAAAAGAGGACACGCATCGGTTTCCAAATAAGGTGGAGGATCAAAATCTGGCGATGCAGACAAATTGCCAATGGGCAATTATTTGTTAGTGGCAATGTTCATTTTTCATACAATGTTAAAAAGAAAAAAAAGTCAAAAACACAGGTCATACCTTGCATAAATGGTCAGATGCAGATTGCAGATGTCATCAAGAGTCCATTGTAAAAGAGGTGAGCAGTTCAAATTGGTGCAGGTTGCAGGTTGCAGATATGAATTGTGGCCAATTTAGTTTTATTTCAGTCGAGAAGTGACAAGGCCACACGATTCAGTAAGTAGACCCTATGCAGAAATTAGCATGCCAAAAAAAAAGGAGAGAAAGAAATGGGGGGAAGAAATTAGTAATTTTGCCATGAAGACTAACTATCTAAACATCTAGTTTTGAAGAAATGACATCAGTGAATTGCTTTTCAGGTGACTGCAAGATTTCGGCTGGCAATGCAAGTTTTTCCACAGAAAAAGGTTGCGGTTAAAAAAGGAATACCTGTCTTCATTTTTGGAGAGTATAGTTGGCACAAAGGAAATTGCCTTGCTAGCTCGTGTATTATGGTCACTCCGAGTGAAGATCCAGGGCCCATCCCCCCAGCCACCTTTGTTGATAATGCAATTCCTGAATGCAGACAGTCCATGTAGTTGACCGTGAACAGGGTATGAGATTTTTGGGAGTGTGGCTGGATGAGAATCTTCACTGGGAGACCAAATAAACAATCTCGTTTCCTCTGTTAGTAGACTCCTTTACTTGTTTGCCAGATCCTCCAGGATCTTGCCAAGAGGGACCTTGATTCTCATGTACAACAGTTTTGTTCATTCTCGCTTGATATTTGGGTGTGAAGCTTGGGGCTCCACCTATAAATCAAGGCTACACCGGTTATTTGTTAAACAAAAGGCAATCATTAAAGTAATTTTGCAGTTAGATAGGAGAGCAGAATCTGCTCCTGCTTTTCGGCTTCTCAATGTTCTTCCTCTGTACCATTTAATTGTATTCCGTCAGTGTTTGTTTGCATTTTCTGTAAATAAATAACAAAGTGTTGATTCCTGGCATTCATTTCTTCCAATAGATTCTTGTAACTATCCGTTTACACGTGGTGCTATGGATTTAAAGTGCAATCTTCCAAAATGTCGAACCAATTGGGGTAAAATTCAGCCTTTGTTATCGTTTGCCTTTCTTACTCAATGCACTTCCTAGTAGTCTGCGTAGTCTTGCATTTTACAAATCTGCCCCACTTTTAAAAGAAAGTTGTTTGAATATTAATGATTCAAGATACCTCCATCATATTTGACACATTTTTTCTTTACTTTGCACCTAAACAAGGTTTTTAGATAAAATTCCCTTTTTGTTTTGCCACATTGTGCTCAACCAAGGTAGGCTGCCTGCATTCGTCAATACAAAATGAAATGCTTCTGTCTCCCGTGCCAGCCTCTTTTTTGTTCATGAGGCTTTTTGGGTGGGGGCTTGTGCTAGCTCTGTTAATCCCCTCACTCTTCCCAGCCTCAGTTTTTTCTTCCTGTTTGGTTGTTTGTAACCTGGAAAGTAGGTAGGCTACCACTTTTGTGTAGGTAGCTCCACTCCTTTCCCCTTTCATTCATATCCTGGGTAAAATTAAAAAGGAAAAAAAAAAACACGAAATTTCAAATTATCTTGGTGTTTTGGCAGATAGGCAAAATTGCTTGCAGGTTACTTTCATTATTCACAGCTTTGCCGCTAATTGTAACCCTTTCTCTTTCCTTTTCCTAACTTACGGTTGTGGCTCACCATGCCCAACTCCATGCATTTACATCTAGGTTCTGTCATTTGCCATAATTTATTAATGGCCACTGGTTCACTTTTTTCATTGTGGTTTGAGGCTGTTTCCTCATTTTGCCAATTGGCCTGATGCATCGAACGGAATGATTGCTTCCAAATTTCCGACAACTGCTCCATAAAAAATGGGATGTTGGCTGCATGATTGAGCACCAATTGTAAGTTCTCTCTTCTTTGTTTTTTTTTCTATTGCACCAAACATGCATGTTGTATTTTTTTGTACATCAATCTTGAATTTTGGGAAAAAAAAAAAACCAGAAACCAGAACGGGGCCCTGAAAAACGGACAGCCGGACAGGACCACCGGACCGACCCGGACGGGTTAGGTTAGGTAGATTAGGTTAGGATAGTCTATCCTAACCTAACCTAACCTGTCCCGGGTCGGTCCGGCGGTCCTTTCTGCCTGTCCGGCATCCTGCCGGCTGTCCGGTTTTCAGGGACCACCTGTAGTAACCGTCTTTTGTTGAGGAATCCCAGCCCAAACAGTTAACATCTTGTCACACTTGCATCAAAAGCAAAATTTCCTGTTACGGACCAGCTGCCCTTCTTTGCACAGCCTCAATGGCATCAATGTGACTTTTTGATAAGGGCTCCATGTGGTGGTAGAATATTCTAGCAAAGGCCTTACAGTTGAAAAATACAGAATTGACTTTATACCCGTGAAGCATATTGTAATTGCGAATGAGAAAACTTAGTTGATGCCATGCCTTTTTAACAATCGTTTGGTATGGGGACTCCAACTGAGCTTGCGTTAAAATTTAAACCCAATACTTCACACAATCTGGTCTGGATAGCACAGAGGAATTCACAGAATCCTAATCAAATAACGGGGGTTAGTGGAGGATAAAATGACATGGCCGAAGTCTTGGAGATGCCAATTTCCATTAAATTCTGCTGACACCAGTAATTTATTTGTTCCAGATCCGTTTGAAGCGCGACACGTCCTCGAGGGAATGGACAACTCTGTACACCACGATGTCCTCAGCAAAAAGTCTGATGGAGACTTTTGGACTATGGATCATTAATATATATTAAAAGAGAAGTGGGCCACAAACAGAGCCTTGTGGAATGCCACTAGTGACAGTCTGATTGATCCTGGTTGATTAGGACCTGGAAATATCTATCGCTCAAAAAGTTACATATCCCAATATACATTTCTGGGATGGAGAGTTTAGAAAGCTTCCAACGAGTAAAGGAATAGATACCCTGTCGATGCCTTCAAAGGTCTATGAATATTGCATTGTTTGAATTGACCTGCCTAAAGTTGACGACCAAAATCATGAACAAAACCTGTGAGTTTGGGGTTTTCACAGGAGTGACCAGACCTAAAACCATTTGGCCATGAAAGAAAAAATCCCTGCTTTCAAGAAGATAGCAAAGATACCCTGCCACCATCTTCTCCATCAACTTAGCTGATGCACTTATTAAGCTGATGGCCTGAAGCGGAAAAGACAGTGGCAGGCCACCCTTTGGAAGGGGCCTAACAATACTGCGCTTCCAATCCAAGGGTACCTATAGATTTAATGCCAGGAGGATGAAAAAGAACAAAAAAAACTTTGCCACAACTGTGCAGTGATTCTTTTGAAACATCATGGGTATTGAATCGATAAGGTCAAATGTTGAATTATTACATCCCTTATTGATCTGACCAAAGCCTCAAAGGGATAACATCAGCATCTCTAAGCAAATTGCTGGGACGTGAACAATCTGAAGGCATCGAGCCCCTTACCATTCATATGCTCACGAATTTTGTGCGCAAATTTAATTTTAATGCCGGCGCAACCGCAAATCCGATGAATCGGAGTAACCGCGCCGTAAAAATAAAAAGAACAGTCCCCCAGTGGGAGGAAGTCGGGCCGATATTCCACATTGGATCCCAGATTTGAAAAACCGAGTTGGTTTTTGGGTGTGGGTGCAATGGGGAGAATGATTGAAGGAGGTGCAAAAATGGTACGGCAACAAGGCGAGAAAAAAAAAAAATAAAAAAAATAAACCGTAACAAAAACATACCATCTCAGCACGTGGCCGTTTTCATGAAGAATCTCCATCCAGTGGTTCGTCACAGTTGTCAAATTGCACAAAAAGTGACATCATGGTCACCAAAACAAAAACACATGTCCATGTCCAAACATGACAAGTCACAAATTCAGCCAAAAAAATTCAATTGATTCGATTCGTGCAAGAATGGGGAAAAAAATTACCAATTAGGCAAACTGAATTTTTGCGTTAACTACCTATGGGTCTGTATTCTACCTATGTGCCAAATTTAAACATGATTGCAAGCTACCTAGGTACCTATCTACTATTTTTCTCTTTTTTCGCCTACCCCGATCCTACTCACAAAAAAGCTTCGAGATGTTGACTGCATTGAAAAATGAATGGGCTTTCTTCCAGTCAAACAAAGTTTACCTGCAAGCAACTCCACCGATGATGCGTCAGAGCGAACCTGGGAGTTCTCGCACCGCAGCGGTAAGTAGACCCTCCCAGTCCAACTCGTCAGCATAATCAACAGAGCTACCTACTTGCGATCTGAAGTTAATCACAGTTGAGATGTTCACTGCAGCCCAAAAACAAACGAGCACCTTTTTATGGGTGAGGAGGGGATTTCTGGTAGGTAATACAAAACTCAGATAGGCAGCCTGAATCTATGGATCTAGTATGCACCACAATGCAAAAATAGGCCACTGCCTTCATTTATTTTCGTAGGTACCTACCATGAGTAACAAGGAAGGCAGGACCTCTGTTATCAAAATACAAACGCAAAAAGTCGGTTCGAGAAGACAAATTAAAAAAAATGAAAAACCTAGGGGCTCAAAAAATAAATAAATAAATACATCAAAGTAAGTCCAGGGAAACAATCATAGCAGAAAAGTACCACATCCCCATCTGTTCGAAGATCCATCATGAGCATGGTGAAGACCTTACAAGTAGCTGCCTGACATGATCACGAAAAGCGGGACCCTTCATTGCAAGGCAGTCTGGAGTAAGATTTAGACTATTCCATAGGAAAATACAGCCAACAAAGAAACTGTGTCTGTCCAGGTTACCGAATGTGCAAGGGATTTTCAATGAAAGATTTTTACATTTTCTTGTGGAGCCGGTGTTTAGACTTGGATGCAAACACGTTTCTGCCCACCCACCTCTGTCAAGGATGCAATTTCTGAGAATCTCAAGAGCATGCAACTTCCTCCTGAGCTCAAGGGAATGAATGAAATGAAGTGCAAATGAGCCCGAATTCTTCTCTGCTACGGCAGGAGGGGTAACTAGATGTCCTACTGCGATGGAATGACCAGAATTGTCTGGTGGTGATCACATCGTTCACCGCCAAACCCTTCAGGAATTTTCTTTCTGAGGCAAGAATTCCCTCTGATAGGCTTTTAAAGTCTGAATATAGCGGGGGATTGATGCTGGGTGACTAGAACAGTTTTTGAACAAATTGTTAGAGAGAGGTATTGAGATCTCAGCCTTGGGGTGAACCAATAAGGAAAAGAATGGTTCTCAACTTTAATATTTATCTTTTTGGAGACAAACCTCTCAATGACAAGTCTGCACAACATCTTGAATTCAGCCCACAACTCTTCTAAATTTTGGGAAGCAACCCCAAAATCAAGAAGTGCAAAGTTTAAAAATCTATCCACTGCACTTTTATCATATTTACAGTAATCATACCGACCCAACTCAGCAACAGCCACAGTTGGTAACGGTGGGGGGATGCACAATCCACAGAAAAAGAAGCATGAATTGCCAAGTGATCACTCAGACTTGCAATCGGACGAATGGACAAAAGGCTAGATTTCGGACAGTGAAAGATCAAATCAATTGTGGTACCCACCTGTGGGACTTGGAGATCCTTTGGGCGGGTGACAAAATTTACTACTTGTTGAAGGGAGAATCTGTCAATCAACCGTTGAAGCCCCTCCGGGAAAACATCCAGAGAGGAGGCATCAAGATTGAAATCTCCAAGAACAAGCAAAGGTGAGTTGCCTATAGGCTGGCCATATGATGCTAAACGTATGGCAGAAAGGCATTCCACATGCATCTCTACATTATGTCAGATTGCTGGGCTACATATACGTACGTACAGGACTGGACAACATTGGCTGCCAGCATTTGACTGTAAATCACACGTTGGCCTATAATTTGGTATTGAGCTCCAGATCATGACTGTATATCAAATTATAATTTTCCAGGCCTGTGTTTTAGTGTTTAAAGCTGTTCATAAGTTGCGTGTGTATGATTTCTTACCATTCACAGAACCAGAGTTTAGAGCTCCCACTCGATCCAATTCAGAGCACCTTCTTCCTCTATGCAGAATCCATTCACAATATGGCAGATTTTCTCTTCAATACTTTGGCATAAAGATGTGGAATGCTATCCCACTGTCAATAAGAGAAATCTCTTCCCTTCACATTTTTAAACATAAGATAAAGAAACATATTATTGAAAGTAAGCTGAACCAAACCAGGTTTGTCACTAATTAGGACAACCATGGAAGTGGGAACTTAACAGGAATTATTTTCATTCTTAATTTTTCTCCTGTTTTTGATCACCAATTTTGTGGTCCCTCATCTGACTAAAAAATGTCCTAACAGGACTGGTAGGCCTGTATCTGCTGTGCAACCTGGTTGCAAGGAAAATCAACTAGATCCATTTCTTTTCAACCCTTCTGAAACACCTAGCTCAAATCGTTTGGCAATAGGTAGTTATTGTTTCACCCTATTTAACATTTGTCATAAAAGCAGTACCTATGAGAGTCACCTATGAGAGTCATGTGACTCTTATGTTATGCAATTTTCTTTTGGTACATTCTGCACAACGAATGTGTGGATGGTTTTTCTCATGGGCATAAGTTATACGTTATCAACTGGCCATAAAATGGCTCGTTTTATTAACCATGTTTTTTCCTTTTTTCCTGTGCATGCATGTGCACCCACGGTCTAGGGAAGCAATGGCTTATTTTTCATTTGGTGTTTTTCCTACTGCCCCTGTGAAATTGCTTCATTTTGAAACCTGCATCTTTGAATGCTGCTCTCTTTTCTTCTGCGCTGATTGGAATTGATATTGCTCCTGTCCCGGCTATTTCTGCTGTACATTCTACGCTGACCTGCTCATCGGTGCTCCTCTTCTCACATGATTGAGTAAGTACCTACATGTTGGCTTTTTTTTTTTGCATGTTTTGTGGGCAATGCTTCTGGTATTCCCTGACTATGGGTGTGCATGCATTTGTCATTGGAGAAAATTTGATTTTTGAATTTTGAAATCGCCTAAAAACAAAAAAATATCTTGATCATCGCTTGCCACCGTATGATTTCCTGCTTGTGTTGTGGCTAATTACTTCAAATATTTTTGGCAATGTTTGATGTGAGCATTTGATTGTTAACTCGTGGAATTATGGAAAAAATAAAAAACAAATGACAAAAAATAAATGGCCTGAAAATATATTGAGGCCAACAGTTATTAAAAAAAAAAAAAAAAAAAAAAAAAAATTCCCTAAAATATGGACACCTGGACGGACTGTAAGAGGGGTACCATGGTGTAATTGGAGAGGGCACCCAGATATCACTCAGTGAGGGGGAAAGCAACAGGAGGCAGCACTCATACGCAGAAACCAGCAAGGGCAAGTACCAAGAAAGGGTTGGCAAATATTGAGGGGAAATTGGGGTCCTCCCATGGGGGTGTACTCTGGTGGGGGGATTTACCCTGGAGTGCAATTTACCTGGGAGGATTTCGGTTTCCGGTTGAGATGATAGGCCAATTCAGTCAGCAATACGCGCGAAAGAAAGGCAGATATAGGCAAAGAAACAAGGCCCGGTACCACACGCCAAATTGACCATTGGACGCAGCCTGTTATTGACCTACTTCCGAAAGAATGTTCTGAGAAAAGATTTGCATTGGTTAGATGGGCACGATTTTGTATAAAAGCCGGCAATCCCCTCTCCACGGGGTCTTTCAATCATTGGCATCGGCCGCTGGACGGAACCGGGAAAGGGAGCTCCGGGGTCGTCATTAGGGATTGTGTTTTGGGCTGTTGTTCTTGTTATACTGATCGCATTGGTTATTGTTCCTGCCAACTGAGAACTGTATTGTCCTGTCACCGTTCATCATACCGTTCCTGTCAAACCATTGCTGAAAGTCGTCGTAATTATTAAAGTTAGTAACAGTTTTTGATATTTGGTGTAATTACTTCTTCACGTTTGAGTTGGTCAACTGCAAGCAGCGAACCCGGATCGTTGGGAGTTCATTGTCCAGAGGGAGTGCTATCAAACCATTACTGATTGGAACCACATTATTGCAGTGATACATTTTGGTTGTGTTGGGCAAAAGATAGACAGACTTGAGCGAAGAAAGATTGCTGGGGGACCCTCACCGGCAATTTGAGTTACCAAATCAGAGCGATCAACCCCAAAGCCGAAGGCGCACACCGGCAGCAATTTCCCTTTCCTTACAGGACACCCCCTAAAACGGGTCAGGTTAGGTTAGGTTTGGTCAGGTTAGTATAGGATAGTTTAGGATATGACAAGATATCTTAAGTTGGCTTGGATGGGTTAGGCTGTGTAAGAAGGGTCTCCAAGGGGGTGTCCAGTTGGGTGTCCAGGTGTCCACATTTTCGGGAGCACCTATAATTTCGTGGACCCGCTCACGTACGCTCATACTCAGCACGTGGAGGGATATGAAGAAGCACCTGACAAGAGGAAGCGCTCGGATCGACAACTTTTCTCGCCGTCTGTGCGAATATCTCTGGAGAAGGGAAGCCAAAAGAGTCAGGCGGCACCCTTTCTTTCATGAAACTAATTTCTTGCGATTTTACATTGCTTCGTTGTTCAAACGGAAATCGATATCGTTCCAAACGATAAAAAACCTGATGTGTTTCAAAAGTTATTTTCCGTCAGTTTTGTTTTGTGGGTTTGTTTTCGTTTTCTCAATGAGTTTCAAGGAACCTTTGAAATAGGTATCCTATCCTTCAGGCACTGAACGGGCAACCACCCAGAAACAGCACAATATGAACAAGGACACAGTCTGTTTCTGTTTCTGGAACTAAATCTCCATCTTTTCCTGTAACTTCAGGTGTTCCTCAAGGTAGTGTGTTGGGCCCTCTTCTATTCCTCATCTTTTTTTTTGCCGTCGCAACCGCAAATCCGATTAATCGGAGTAACCGCGCCGTGAAAATAAAAAGAACAGTCCCCCAAGTGGGAGAAGTCGGGCCGATATTCCACATTGCATCCCAGATTTGAAAAACCGAGTTGGTTTTTGGGTGTGGGTGCAAAAGGGAGAATGATTGAAGGAGGTGCAAAAATGGTACGGCAACAAGGCGAGAAAAAAAAATAAAATAAAAAATAAAAAAAACGTAAACAAGAACATACCATCTCTTTAGAAACATAGATTAGATCTTCATCAATGATCTTCCTCATGTCATAACTTCTTCAAGAATAATGCTATTTGTTGATGACTGCGTCCTCTACAAGATTATTCACTCTGTTTCTGATGTAGACTTGTTGCAAGATGATCTTGCTTCCCTTGACTCGTGGAGCCTTCATTGGGGCCTTGGCCTGAACGGATCAAAATGTGCCCATGTCAGGTTCTCAACTAAATTGCATCCTCTTCAGTCTTCTTATGCTCTTCCTTCGTCAGGTACAACCTTATCAACCTCATTGTCCTGCAAATACCTTGGTGTGACACTTTCATCTGATCTGTCCTGGAAACTACACATCACCAACATTGCACGCAATGCCAATTTGCTCTTCTCAGAATTCGGTGTCTTTTCAAATCCTGCTCACCTTCAACAAAGGAAACACTTTGTATTTCACTTGTCCGTCCACTTCTCGAATATGCCTGCATAATCTGGGATCCGTACCAAATCTCCCTCGTTGATGAGCTTGAAAAAATTCAGCGTAGGGCTGCTCGTTTCGTCAAGAATGATTTTTCTGGCCATTCAAGCGTGACTTCGATGCTTTCCTCTCTGAACTGGCCTTCACTCTCCGATAGGCATTCTCAGTTTAGGTTGTCAGCTCTAAGTAAGATTTTTACTCATAATGGTGGCTGGTCATGTCTATCTGAAACCCTTGCTCTTCCCGATTACTTTGGTCGCCATGACCATACTTCCAAGATTCGCGTTTATCAACCTTCTAAGAACATTTTTAAGTATTCTTTCACTCCCAGAACCATGTAGACTGGAATCGTCTATCCCAGAATTCGGTGGATTCCTTTCTGACTCAACCCTTTTCCTGAAGTTCCTCATCTGTTATTTTCTCTGGCATTCGTAGTGAAAACTACTCTTATCTCCTAGGGGCCCAAATTAGACCTGGGATTAGATTCGATCCGGTGCATTACGAGGGGTTGATAAAGATGAGGTCAGGGAACGGGTCAGTGACTCATGCCCAGACCTAAGCCGGGAACCTGCCGGGAGTCGGCGGCCCATGTTGGTGGCCCCCCTCTGCGTGGTCAGTGCAAACCTTTTTCACGCAGCTGGGAAGAGGGAGTGTGCGTACTGCTGGCGAACACCGCTGGTGCTTCCGTGACTCCCTGCGCTAGTTAACCGGCAGTTGTCGGACAGCGCTATCGCCGCGCGACTGACGCAAGGCGAACCCATTCCCCCGATGTAGTGCTCCGGAAAGACTACCTAGGAACCTATGTGGGTCTAACTGTGTTATCTTCTACTTCTTTTTCTTCTATCTAATCTCACGTTGTTGGCTTTATTTCTTCATTTCGTCATTTCCCTACCTTCTTCCTTTTCTTTCACCCACCTATGTCTCACTTTTATTCGCTTTTTTGCATATTTTCATTTGAGATTGCGAATGGGTATGTTGTGGTGTGAGTGTGTGCTGGTTAATGCTGCATGCTTGATGGTGATGGCAGGGGAGGTCTTGTTTGGGCCGCCTGTGTATGACTGTTGTGTACCTGTATTGAATGCTATATGACTAGGCCCCATCCACTAGGGCTGTGCGAATCGGCTTTCGAATCGAATCTCTAAGGTTCGAATCTCGAATCGAATCCGAATCAGTTGTCCAATTTCGAAGCGAATCCTTTCGAATCTAATCATTTTCTTCAAATCTCCAATCTTGAATTGAATCCCACCACATGTCTCGAATCGAATCTTTTCGAATCTAATCTGGCCAGATTCGCGATTTTCGAATCGAATCACGATTCGCTCAGTCCTACAGGATAGTAAACATGAATTTTATTGTGGGCATTGCTCAGTGACACTTGTAAGCACTGTTTGGTTCCAGGTTGTGGCATACCTGCGGTACTGTAGATCAATTTGGAAATTTGAAAAAGATTTGAGAATCGATTCGAATATTTTTCGAATCATCGCAAAATCTCGAATCGAATCATTTCGAATCGAATCCTTTCCTTCGAATCTCGAATCCTGGTTCAAATCTTGCCACATTTTTCGAATCGCATCATTTCGAATCGAATCTGGCAAGATTCACAATAATTGAATCGATTTTTGGAAGAAGGGCACAATTCCACTTTTTGGCTGTTTTGAGTTGTTGCAGCCATTTTCTTCCCAATTCGTGGCCTCGTCGATTGCTGCAAAACAGGCACCATTCCAACAATCCGTTGGCCAGAAAAAGCTGCGGGAAAAATGCGATTGTCGTAAAAAGGGCGCACTATTCCATGGAATTGTGCCCTTCTTGCCAAAAACAGGCAGTTCACATGGGCGATTTGAATGTTTTCATTGGTTGAATATTTTCGGTCTCTTTATTCATGATTAGGTAATTGATCTTGGTCATTTGCTGGCGTTTTGGTTTGTACAAGCGTGGATGCATGCCCGACCCACATTTCATCAGAAAAGATATTTACTCTCACTATCCCTGGTCCAGGGCGTTGTCAGCATCAGAAAGAAGGGGATGTGTGACGCTCTCTGCGTGTCGGTTCTGTTCTTTTGGTTCCTTTCAGAATGGTTTGTTTTTTTGTGTTTCCCGGGCAGCAGTGGTGTCGGATCTTTTGCTTTGAATAAAAATGTGCATCAATAATTACAGGGTGATTCAGTAGAGCCGCCTCAAAATTGAGATATTCGTTTCTCGCGACACACTTGTCGAGAAACTTGCTGCTGGTAAGTGATTGTATCGCCATCGATTGCCTTTTCAAAAATGCTGGTTTCTTTTTGTCCAAGTCCACCCCCTTTACGATGAAAACACGAGGGGTTGTTTTTTCGGAAAACCATCCCCAGCAAGTAACAAGCATATTTCGGAGGGGTGAAAACTTCACGATCGGTTTCGGTGGAGCAGGGGCAACAACTTTGCAATTCAAACTAAAGTTCCATGACAAACCATTGAGGAGTTACAGCGGTCTTCATTAAAGGGGTTGTTTGGTTCTTCTTTTATTTTTACTTTTTCCCCTGGGGAATGAGCGCCCCGACTCGCACCCCAATTTTTTTTATTTATTACACATTTTTATCACTTCATTGACATTTTGCGATAATTCGCGGTTAATTTGGCCCGGCAGAAGTGACACAGCAAAAAACCACCCTTATTAGAAAACAGAGGGGTGCGAGGGGGATGAAACCATCACAAACGGGTTTGGAGGTGCAGGCATTACAACTTTGTAATTTAAACCTCATATCTCCGAAGAACGGTCAAAGATTTTTGAGACACCCGAAACCACCCCTTCAAGAAATTGGCATGAGGGGGTGGACTGAGAAAAAATTCATTACATTTTATGAAACCCCAAACTAAGGCGAGCAAATCATTTGCTGGTACCAACATGCTCCGAAGAAAGGTTTAAGAAGAATAAACGTTTCAGTTTTGGGGGCGGCTCTGCTGAATCACCCTGTATATATATTTTTTATGATTCGATTGAGTCATGGCCAACAAATGATGATGTTCAGGAAGTTGATGGCACTTCGGGTGACGAATAAGGACAAACATTCACATTTTCTTGGCTTTTACAATCGTTGATGTTACACTCCGTTATATTTAAAAAAACCGTCTGTGTCTATCCCACTTAATTTTCACCACAATGACCTGAAATCTAGTTGTTTTCTTCAGAGAATATCCTGGAAGGGGGCTAAGGCAAAACCTTAGGTGCTCTGATTCATATCATTCGTATTTACCAAGATACGGCAGTCTTACTGACACCAAATATGAAAAAAAACGTGCTGTAAAAACCTGTTTTTTGCAAAAAGGGCACAATTCCTGCACATTGACATCAAAGCCAGCAAGACTCGGCAAGTCTTGCAATCTTGAATTCCACCAACTAAAACCCTGCGCACATAGGTCTGTATAATTACCTTAACAATTTTAACGTCTGGCTGAAAGGGAAAAAATGGCAATGTTTTTTTCGATTATCTCAGAACATCATGATATGGAATTGTGCCCTTTTTCCAAAAATCGATTCAATTTTCGAATCGAATCAAGATTCGCCCAACCCTACCGTCCACATTCCGATGATAATGTTTTCCACACTCCTGTATCTACCCTCCTCACCCCTCCTTCCTTTACCCTTTCCTATTCTCACGAATATTGCAGCCGACGGTCGCTTGTCCTTCCCTTCCCTTCCCTTCCTTCCCCTTCCCAGGTATATGATGATGTGAGAACTTGCTGTTCTCCATTGACGATTGCCTTGTGGCATAATAACCTGCTGAAATCAGCGTCTGATACCTATCACTATAAGGAATCCCTGGTACGAACCGTATCGGTTGCGGTGGTTGAGGTTAGTTGCGGTGGTTTCGGAAGGCAGCCGCTGGAGTTGCGGTGGTTGCGACGGTTGCGGTGTTTGTTGCGGTGATAATTCTCAGTTATTTTATGTGAAGTTGCATACCCCTGCGCTGTTTCCTCCGTCATGGAAATCGCACACAGCATGGACACAGTCATCTGTGGGCGCTCTTCACAGCTCCGAGGATGCCGCGTTGAGATGAACACTCTTGCCGCTGTTGTGGCATTCATGTGCTTGCCGTGTGGATGCAGATTGCTGACAGAAAAAAAGGGAGCGGGGAGTGTTGCTGGGTGGTTGCTGACCGATCCCTTCCCCCTCCGGACGTCCAGCTTCTGGTTCTCTTGTCTCGGCATGTGTGAAGGCTGAGGAGACACAGTGTGCGAGAGCAGTCGTGTGGAAATGCATGGTCGTGTGGAACGGCCAAAACGGCAGGGAATGCATGACCAATGCTTTGCGTTGTTTAAAAGCTTGAGGTGGAGCGGGCGGGCGTGATGTTCGGCCGCTGTTAATCTGATTCTGATCACATCCCCTTCACTGCATCTCCAACCTTCCACAACTCAGCTCATGCTTTTTTGCGTGATGCAGAATTGGTCACCTTGGAGGGTGTGGCCAGAGCAATCAAATCTTCCAAGAATTTCACTTTTGGCATTATTGATTCCGTTCCCACAGTTTTTCTGAAAAAAAAAACCATTATGACTTGTTAAAAAGTATCTTTTTACCCTCTTCTCAGTAGGTACCTGCCTATCTCTTGCGCAAAATGCGATACCTGCCGACTGGAAGCTGAGTATATCGTGAAACCCTTGCCAAAAGGTGGGCTCCCCCTTTCGACTACCTACCTACCTCTTTCCGGCCAATAAACCTGATTAGCTCATCAGCCAAACTCATGGAAAACATGGTGGCTGGCTATTTTACAGGCTGCTTGAGAGCCAAAATTTCTTTCTCCATCGCCAACATGGCTTCCGCCCGCATCAAGTTCTCTTGTGAATCCCAACAAACCAGTTTTGTCCATGTTGGCGCTGGCAGGAAAAGATTACCTAGGGCCTACCTAATTTTTTTTCCCACAATGTGGGAATGAAACAATTACAGGAATGTACCTACCTAATTCGTAATAAAACCAACTCGAACAGTCAAACAAATGAATTTTCACTTGCTTTCACCTTGCATAGACAGATTGAGAAATTTACCTGGGCCCATTTTGTGTTTTCAAATCATCTTTAAGTCTTGTAGTTTCACTGCTCATATCCTGTGGCACCCTGACTGCTACAAAAAATCCTTAGTGTGACCTTATTCAGTTTGTGAACTAAGAACAAGATTGGGTGCTCTTAGAGCAGAAGTGGTATTCAGATGCTGCTCTTTAGAAATTGTGCTTTTTAGCCAATCTTAAGCACCTACAGGCCCTGCTCTTGAGGTTAAGATCACCAACTGAACAAGGTCCGGTCCCCACTTTTTTGTAAGTCATTCTGCCAGTCGCTTTATTTAATGTCTCCTTTCGTTCTGCCAATGTCAATGTCAATGCACAGGAATAACTTTCCAGTTTTCTTCGTACCCAGATGCATTCCTAACCAGGGATGGGTAAGTATAATACGTAAGTATTATACGTGAGTTTTCTACGTATAATACGTCGTATTATACGTACGTATAAAAGTGTTTTATACGTACGTATTATACGTGTGGAAAAATTTAACAGACGTGTGACACATGACTCGGGGGTGGAATTTGACAAGGAATTCAATTCTGAAGTTATTTCACAACTCAGGACAATGTAGGAGGAATTAAACCTGAATAACTTGAAATGAATGATGTCTGAAATGATGACGATTGCAGGAAGGGATGATACCTGATGGCAGCTCAAATTGCATTTTTATATTTTTGTCTAAAATTATGGCTTTCTTTCAATAAATTAGAAGGGTGTTTTGTACCATTCTGCATTTTTGGCAAATTTTCAGAAACTTTCATCAGAGATCATTGTGAATGGCGCATGTCCAACAATATTACAACATAACTTAGAAGTATTTACTAACAAAGCGGCGAGTAATGAGTGTCATCTTCTTTTGTGCTCAATTTCATTTTCAGCTCAAACACAATTGGAGATTAAAAATGTCTACCTACGTTTACCCTGGAGCAAAAACATACAATAGTCGGCAAAGAGTGGCCGACTATTGTATCATGAGAGTGGTTCAAAAGTTCCTTCCCTGGCATGGTTCCAGTAGATAGTTATGCGTGGGTGCTGAAATTTGGAACAATAATTGCCAACCCTTTGAATCCATTAATTCCTTTTCATTTCGTCTTGTTATTTAGAACTTGATGCCATTTAAAATGGACAAATTGACAGTGCTGCGGCACTTTCATTCAAAATGCAGCTTCATCGATATTGTTTCAACATCCCCACATTTGCCAGACTTGTTCAATAATTCAAACGGATCCAGGCCTACGTTATCATCCCGTAGCTGGTTAGCCAGAGCACGAGTGTGTTGTGGTGTGGTGTTTGCCCTAGTATGCAATGAGGGTGGGGACAGTCATGCAGTGGCATTAGTGTTCGTAAATTCCTGGGAATTTACTTTTGCGGGAATATTCTGGGAATATTCCTTTTTCGGGAATTTTGGGAACAAACGAAAATTCCAACAAACGGGAATTTTGGGAATATTCCTGGTAATATTCCCTATTTGGGAATTTTGGGAAAATTCCTGGGAATTTTGAGAATATTCCCGGAAATTTTGGGAATATTCCCGGGAATATTCAAAATTTTGGGAATATTTCTGGGAATTTTGATAATAATTCCATGTAGGCCTAATTTATGATTTGCCCCGCGGGAACTTCCAAGTTTTTTTTTCAAACTCGAGAACCTTCGTGGTTATTGAATTCGATTATCATTCATCACATATTGCCAGTTTTCATAATAATGAGTCATTTCGCAATCATCCGCAGACCAGGTAAATGCTGGCGTGAGGATGCAAAATGCACAAAAGCAGCAAAATGTTGCTAATTAATGTGGTGAAACTCAGCAGGGCTGTGAATTCTGTGGTAATTACATTTTCTAAAGTAATTCTGATGTGAAAAGGCGATTCTAGGGTGGTGTATTTTCAGGGTAATTTGGGGCGATTTCTAAACCCGGTTATTCCTGGCCTGTTTGAGAATGGCTTTTTGGAATTTCAATTTTCCTTTCTTTCGATATACCTAATTGTCTATTCCAAAAATCATTGGTACATCACATTTATTTGGAGAGTTCGTTCAGCAGTGAGTAGTTTTGCACATTTGAAATCGTCGTGTGGAGCTGCCCGACTCAGAGACCAGTTGGTAAAAGTTTTGTCAACATTTCCCCCTTCTCGACAAGCATAGCAGCATGATCAAGAGTTCGCGATCGCAGCCTCATGCCTGGTTTTGGCGGCTTTTACTGACAAAATCTGGTCTTGAAATTGCCAGCACACAGTTTGCGTTTGAACTGTGTGGGTGGACTATCCTAATCTATTTGAATAGCTAGAGGATGCCAGCAGACGGCTAAAAGAGTTTCAGAAGCCAATTATAGAAAATCCATGGCTAACAAGGTAGGTAGGTATGTGCTCTTATTTATCTGCTTCTACAACTGCTCAAAGATTTGTAGTTATATACCTACCTACCTCCAGGTTGGAAAAAATCATGATTTTTTTTAAAAATAAAAAAAATCGATTTTTTTATTTAAATCGGATTTTTTTTTTATGTAATCAGATTTTTTTGTGATTTTAAAGATTTGATTTAAATCGTGATTTTTATGTGATTTTAATCATTTTTGTTTAAATCAGAAATAATACATTAGGTACATTTATTTACATTACATACCTTACCTTAGATTTATTTAGAAGACTGATAGTCTGATAAATGATAATAGATTGGAAAATTAATAAATAGGTAATGAATAAAAATAAAAAAGGAACAATAAACATAAACTACTAAAGTAAGTACTAACTAACTAGTAAACTAAACTTGAAACTACTGAACTACTTAGTACCGGTAACTCGTGAGTAAAAGAAAGAACCTACCAACTTAAGTCAATTAATTGTTCTTGTTGGCTGTTGCATAATCCATGTTTTTCATTTTCCAGTTCCTCCCTCCTCCTGCCCCTTCACGGTCTGGTCTTCTGGCACTGGTTACTGCCCTCTGCCCTGGCCTGGTGGCTGGTCTGGTACTCACTGGCAGCTAAATAGCAAATTCTAATTGGCAGTAGAGCGGAGTAGAGCCCCCGGCCCCTATGAGCTTCGCTGTTTTTGATTTTGTTTTTGTTCGTTTCATGATGTTTTGTTTTTGTTTTCATTTTTCAATGAAAACAAAAAATTTTCATTTCCTCAGATGAAAGAAACCCTGTTACGTAGGTATGTATGCAATTATGCATGCATTATGCATTGCCATTGAGCTCGTACATCAGATGCACATAGCGGTTGCATCAAGTGGGCCTGGAGCGTCTATTCTCTTCATATGGAATGGTGCACTCGAAACTTCGAATAGACTTGGGACAGCCAATCCTGCAAAATTAGTTGCTGTATTTAAGCAATTAAATCACAAAATCCGTGCCAGCATTCAAAATCAAAACACATAATAATGAATGCACAAACGACGATTCTGAATGATTATTTTTTATTTTCTTGACTTGTGATGTGTTGGGATGCCTTGTTTGTGGTGATTTCAGACTGTGAGAACTTGACAACTGAAAAAAAAGTGAAGAAACAGAATTACCCAATTGGAATTGAATTGAATTTTCTTTCGTTTGAGAATTTTTTTTAACTCGAAAGTAAAAGATAAAAAAATTATTTAAATCAACTTGATGCAATTTCAAAAGAATAAAGTATTTTGATTTTAATCATTTTGATTTAAATCAGAGCCCTTTGATTTAAATCATGATTTAATCATTTGATTTAAATCAAAATGATTTAAATCAAACAACCCTGCCTACCTCGCACCAAAACGCCGGATGGTTGCATATGCTTTGGGCCAACAAAAATATTCATTCTAATTTTTCATGCAGAATTAGTTCTGCAAGGGTGTGTGTAGGTATAGCTGTTCAAAAGTCGTAAAAGTACCTTGATGGAAGTTGTGGCGTGGGGAGTTGAAAATCATGTCAAGTTATTTTTTAAATGGTCATTTTAAGGGCAGCATTTTTACTTCTAGTCTAACTATGGTAAAAAAATTCGGCAGATTTAGGGCAAAAG
>JASGXE010006446.1:0-28593 GCA_030068105.1 Sinentomon sp. SZTP_YWyxl
ATGCTTTCCTTTTCTCAGCAAAATGGATAAGATGTTGATGCACGATGGTCCAAATTTTTCAAGTGCTTTGACTGACAGCATCCACACGCTTCGAGTGACTTGGTCCAGCATAATCGAGGCCTGCATTAGTTATAGGCTCCTGTCTTTGTGCCTGTCTACTGCAGTTCCACCGAGTGTACAGCCAAATTTGATTACTTGTTGCCTGAAGGAACAACTAGATAGTTGGCGAACGCCAGTTTATTGGACACGATATACTGAAAGTGCTGCCTGTCCAATGAAGGAAACATCAGGGAACAGCATGTCGATATCACATCTTTTAAAGAGCAGCTGTCGTACCCACTCGTTCATGTCACAGACATCATTAAGAAAACAGTCATCTTTCGTACCTGAGTCCTCAGCCATCCATGAACGTCTTTCGGGGAAGACTGGCTCCCCCAAAAATAGCCTTGGAACCAAAAATAGCCTTGGCATTGAGATATCTACCGAGCTTGAGATGCAGAGAAGATTTGAGCAGGATATCCAGACACTGCTTCACTCTGAAGCAATCCTCATTTATGATGAACATCCAGCATTTGATGATTTGTCTGTACGAAGCGGATCAGATATCCCTGCTTACCTATTTCATGCCAATGAGAATTTTGTGATCTCCCCGATTACTCCATGGCATCCCAGCAGTTCAAGGAAAATATCTGTTGACAACTATTTTCCAACTCCAGTTGCATATGACTCTCCCAAGACACGACGGAGGTCAAGCCTTGGTGTCAAGCGAGGAAGAATGACATTCGAAGAACAGAATACGGACATGGGACGGACGACCAGGGAACTGTTGCTTGGTGGCACACCGAGGAAGACTGTCCGCCGACAGATTGATGACATTCAGCTGATGTTAGATGAAAGTGCGGTAGAAAATTTCCAGTTTGAAAAAGAGTTGATGGCAGCCTTGGAATCTGGTGCCAACGAGAGTCTCTGATTTTGGACACAACTATTGTGCCTTTCTGCTGGATACCACATGTTGAAAATAATTTGGCAATCACTACTTCTCAGGTCTTTCTTCAGAATTCAATGCTTTTGCCACAGGTTCGCAATGTACTGTTCATCTAGTTATACTATTTTTGTACTGTAACATTACTCAATACATTGCTGTCTTCAGGACGGTAAAAAAAAAAAAAAAAAAAAAAAGAGGTCCATTCTTCAAACTTCAGCTGAATATCACGAATACTGTCACTGGGAATGTTGTTCGTACCCACATGTGCTATAACAAGCACTTCTTGGTAGTTCTTGCACATCCAGGAGAGTTCATCTTGTAATATTGCCAAGCCTCCCTCCACTTTCAGGCCACCCTTGCCACGCCAGAGAATTTCTCCTTGCAATGGCATCCCTCTGGCTTTGGCTTGCAATCTTCTGCCATTTGAGTCAGCAATTATTAAAACACCTTTTGATCGTTTCTGTCCTTGAGATGTCGTAATTTGTGGCTGTGGTATCTTGTCTCCAACTCCATCACTAATGGTGCCTAGCTCAAGTGCAAGCTCTTGAACCAACTTGTGGTCTGGTCCACTGGCAGTGGCGTGGTTCAAGTCCTCTGCAGCAACATTCCCTGGCTGGAGCTGCCCAAAGTTCTGCTCATCAGTGTCGAAACTATCCGCAACATCCACAACTGCTTTCTCCAAAGTGTCCTGGCTGCAGACATCTTTAAGAGACATGCCACAGGACTTGGCCTTCATCCTCCTTCCATTAGCATCGGCAACAGTTGTGAGTGTTCGTTTAGCTTTCCTGGCATATGATGCCCTGGGCTGACTTGTACGATGATTACTGCCCTTTTCATGACAAGCATTCTGGCGAAGAATGATCTTTTCACTGCCTACTTCATGACTCCCTTTCCTGCCATCAACATTGGGAAGATGTGATTCCTCTGGCTGTGACTGTGAGCAAAGGTCTTCCCCTGATCCCTCATCAACCTGCAGTCCGTTATCATCTTCACTAAAGCTGCCATCTGTTGTACTCCACTGACCGTCATCACTGAGGGACTCCCTGTCCCCATCGTTTACCAACAATGGTGCCTGGTCCAGGGGTGGTGCCTGTCCTCCCTCTACTCCTTGTTCTTGCTGTGAACAGGTTGGGTCCTCTTTCTCATCAGGGTATAGGCTCTCGCAAGACAGCAACTCTACTCGTGGTGGATCCTCTCTATCCCTATCCATCTCCTGCTGTGAGGCAACTGGCTCATCTTCATCTGAGAGACATTTCAAACCCTGCTTCCGCTTACTCCCTTCCCTACGTTTTAGTCACTTCCGGCAGAAACAGGAGCAGACGATGCTCCATGCTCCAATCACGCTTTTTTATGTTGACTCGTGGCTTCCGAAATTTAACGCTGACTGAGAAAACATCATCATTGGGACATGTTGTGTTTGCATCACATCTTGGTTGAGCATTTGAGTGCTCAAAATTAGGTTTCAAAAAAGGCCACCGATGCCTGCAACTTGAATTAAATTCAAGCTTTGCGGAAATACCCTGTTTTTACCATTAAACAGTGTCTACCCTAAATGCTACCCTATAGACATTTGGAATTACTCAAAAAGGGGCACATGGGATACACAATAGATGCTCGCCGGTGCTGTGCTGACTGCTGACAGAGACTGCAAGTGCTGACCCCTCACGGGCGCGTTCGGCGAAGTTCCGAACGAAAAGACTAAACGATGGCAATTTTTTTATTTTTCATGGGCTCGGATTCGGTTTTTCTCGATTTAAACTGCGGTCCGAATCAATTTTGCTCGAATCTTTATTGCAAATTTTCCAATCCGAATCCCCAAAAATGATCGAATCCCGTTTTCTCGCATCCGAGTCCGCCTTTGGATTAAGATTCAAGCATGGGCTTGAATTCGAAACCATCCGGATTCGCACACCGCCAGCTATGTGTAATTTCAAAATTCCAAACGAAATAATTGCCATAATTTCGACCAATGAAATGCGTGTGAATTTGAAATGACGCTACGATAAAATTAAAACAATACGAATGAATACGTAGGCCCTATTCCCCAACTGATTACTAGGAAGGAGCCGGCATTGCCGATTGATTAAGGCTTCGTGCGGCAAATGCGGAGGTTGCATGAATGCATGATGGGTTCGAATCCTGCCGAGAATATTTTGGAAAAATCATTTGAAAAATACCTATAAGCACTCTTTTGATGCCATTGGGTGACACAACGCAACAGGTTGACCCCAGGCGGTAAGGTTGACACCAAGCGATACATTGACAGGCGTTAGGTTGACACCAGTCGGAATCGACACCAGTCGATTGTCGGAATCGACACAAATCGACACGAGTCGATTCCGACTGTCGACACAAATCGACACCAGTCGATTTGTTTGGAATTTTGAATTTCGCACACCGCTAATGGATTAAAAATAAAAATTGAGTTTTCTAATTCAGAAGATTTTCGGAGCTTATCAAAAGTCCTTGAACATAGGCGATATGTTAAAGGACTTTGTTATTACAGGGGCCATCTAATTTCAACAGTGCTTGGTGCAACTTCACGCCTCACAAGAGTGTCATGATGTTTTGCGGCGCATGCTGCCGTTGATTCCAAATAGCGCACGAGTTAATTATAAACACGGAACTTCGAAGACTTTTGATAAGGGTGATTTATTTATTCATGCAAACAAAAAGACAAGAAGGTCGTCTGAAAAATAAATGGATCCGATTTTAAAAAGCAGAACCTCAATGCCCAATTCTGGGTTTCATGGGCCCTTACAATCGCCGAAATCCGTCTGACTGAATCTATTTCCTGTCAGGTCATTTGGGGACCGTTGAAAGCCCACAAAGACACAATGGTGTTTTTCTAATTCTCGATATTTTCTTAAAATCGGTGTCAGGAACATAAAAAATCGAAAATAAAAAAACAAACAAATAAACAAGTACATATTTTTATAAATATACTCGCAAATATAAAAATAAAAAAAATCAGAAAAACATTGCATAGAAATGACACAACTATATCAAGCTCACCCTCGACTATCTGTTTCGATCGCTTGGCTTCATTTGAACACCACGACAGCAGATATTTGTTACAAACTTTTTGTGAAGTCTGGTCTTTTCGCAGCTCATCCTTGTTAAGAAATTCAAAAAAAAATTTTTTTTTTTTTTTTTTAAAAGTGCGCAATTTCTCTTGTCAAAGGAAATATTTTATAAATTGGCATCTATTGTCTCAGAAGCCAGTTTTGAGCACAAATGACATCGCAATGCAACGAACTTAGACTCAATTCAAAGGCTATAAGATTCTTGCACACAAATTCCTTACGGTGTTTAGGAATTTTGCATCATGAAATTTAAAATTTTGGGTGCACCGCATCTACCCTAAGACACCTAATATTTCCAAAAAATTTCGAATTGTCCATATCATTACCTATCAAAGTTCGAATCCGCTCACCCTAACAACAAAGTTCGAAAACAAACATTTCGACCAAATTGGACCAAATTTACACTTTTCAACAAGGTTCCATCACAGCGACACAATCAGAGAAAGTGCAAGAAATGGAACCGCGTCTCGCACCACTGGTGGAGTTTCCTCCCATCTCAATTCCATTGTTTCCTGGGTCCTCATTTCATAATTGTGGTTGCCAATTTGTTCAAACTCTTCATGGAAAAAGCATGCAGAAATTGAAAGTTCACTTCATTGCATCTGACCTCAAAATTCCTTATCGTTCCCTTCTCAGGGCCACGGAAAGGAGGTATGGAACGTGTTCGCAACAACGTTTCGAAAAATTGTGACGTCATGACCTTCGACGTTACGTTTGTCGATATGATGTGATTGCTGTGAATTCCTATCTTAGGACCATGCGCTATACGAGTAAATGCGTCTCCGCCTTGCAATTCCCAGGAGCAGGGTCACTTGGTTTTATCATTTTACATTGTTTTGCTAAATATTTTGTTTTTTTTTTCGAATTATTTTACTGTGTATTTAACTTCGTTTTTCGCCATCATTCATTTACGGCGCATTCTGCGCAGATCCATTAACCATATGGCGAAAAATGAACCGTAGACGCTAAAGGTGTTTCAAATTCTTGCGAAATAAAAATCAGATCATTGCATTCCATCATATTTATTTGCACGCAACATCTAAAATACATGTATTTGCCTGAATGTCCACATGCTTTTGGCATCGATGCATTCTGAATGCACTGCTGTCGTGCTGTAACAACGCAGAACGCGTCATCATAGGCGCCTTGCACACACGTGTGCATCACCATTTCAAAGCCTCTTTTGCCCACTCTTAGCGGGATCGAGTGCGTTGAAAAATCGACTGCAGCACAAATTTTCAGTTGCAACATGATGGTCAACCTGCTGCGCAAAGTTGTGCACCAGTTTCTGGCTCATCTCTTGACACCAAAATCACCGGAGATCTGCTGTGACCACTTGATCCAACATTTTTCATTTCATTGCACAATGTGTCCAATCGTTTTACCCTGAAACAACTCTGTGCGCGCCATCACAGTTCTGCTCACCACCATTTCAAAGCCTTTTCCAGTTATCTGTTTCTGAACCCTTCCACCCTTCTGGAACGGCGCGTTTCGCAATGTTCTCTGTGTTGAAAAGTTCAGGATTCTGACAGTTTTGATAAATGGCTAACTAAAATTTAAAAAAAATTTCTAAAAATCATTTTCTTTTGTGGCATATTGATTCGTGTTTGGAAACAAAGCACTTTTCCGAAACCGTTTCAGCCCCTTATTTTCTTTGCAAAATGCCGTGACATGACGCCAAAGGTCATTTCACGCCATTTTGAAAAAAAAAAATAGTGCAGCTGATCGCCGAACACATGTTGTGCCCACCACAGACGACTTTTTCGGCCTGAAAAAATGTGCGCGAGACTGGCGACAGAAAGCAGCAGTTGCAGGGATGTCAAACTCATGACCGATGTTTGGAAATCGAGAATTTTTATTGATGCAAGGGCAACACAGTCGAAAGTGCGATGTCCCATTGGTCGGGACTCATATTTTTAACGCCAAAATGTTTGCGGCCAACGCTCAAACAAGTGCACATGCAAGTTGCGGAAAATAGCCAGGTATTTGCGATTGCCATAAACTGACCTTGAAGGTATTAGGACCACTTTGAAAACGTCCGCGCATGAAATTTCACCGAACGCAACTTGATGAAATCGCCGCCAAGAATTTGAGAGGCGCAGAAAACTGAAATCGGGCCCATGTTGTCAGGAACGAGGAATTGACAGGAACAGGGTGGCCAGGGCACATTTCAGTCCCAAAATTGTTTCCGTGTGTAGAGCGCCGGGCTGCCAAACAGTTTTGGAAAAATATCCATTTGGCAAGATGCATAGGAATGGCAAAAGAGCCACCAGTGGTTAAATTGTAAAACAAAGACTAATAGGGGGGCGCATGGGAGACTGGGGCTACGCCCCAGCGGGGTTCCAAGGGGCGGAGCCCCTGGCAGGGGGTCTGGGGGACAGAGTCCCCCAGGTTCGGGGTCTGGGCAGCGCCCCAGCGGGGTTCCAAGGGGCAGAGCCCCTGGCAGGGGGTCTGGGGGACGGAGTCCCCCAGAGGTTTGAGAACTTTTGCAATTTCAGCATGCATTTTGGGCCTGATTTTGGCAATTTTGGGCACCAATTTGGACAGAGACAGCTT
The DNA here is from genome assembly GCA_030068105.1 of Sinentomon sp. SZTP_YWyxl. NCBI lineage: Eukaryota > Metazoa > Arthropoda > Protura > Sinentomata > Sinentomidae > Sinentomon > Sinentomon sp. SZTP_YWyxl. The sequence continues at coordinate 6,628 of JASGXE010006446.1, forward strand.
GCTCAGAATGGCTATCTTTTTTCTATTTTGGAGACCTTTTTTTTGCCAAAATTGAAATCCGGCCAGATTGCCGACACATTTTGGTCTCTGATTTGCAAGCCAAAAAACAGCAAACGTTTTATGATAGTATGGATCTCTGCAAAAAAAACTGTGAGCTCAAGATTGGATGAGTTTCACAAAACCATTTTAACCATATGAAAAGACCCTGATTCCTCGAAATTAGCATTATTAAGAAGGCAAATTGGACAGTTTGGGGGAACGAAGTCTGATGTGTCTTGGGGGGCGACGCTCCCCCTGGGAAATCACTAGGGGGCGTCGCCCCCTGCGTTCCCCCTCAATTTAAGCACTGATAGCCACCACTAAAAGAGCCTGCTAAAGTAAGAAGCGTCTCTGAAGGGAACAAAGTAACCGGCACATCACCAATTCGGTCTAAAAATGCCCCCCTTTGAGATTTTATAACCGGAATAGGGAATGGCCGGAAATTTTCGAGACCGTCAAGAAATAAAAACCACTGAACAGCTGGGCATTTTCTGAACAAGTGTGTCCCCTCGCCGCACAAAAGCAGTTTGAGGTTCGGGGCCGACTAATAGGAGTGAGGAGGAGACCGTAACTGAGCAATGGCAACCCGCGTTTGAAGGAAAGGCAATGGGCCGATTTTTTAAACGAAGCCCATCTTTTAGGCCGCGGATTCTTTTTCTTTTGTGTTCAAAATTGCATTTAAAAAAGAAACAATCCGCGGCCTAAAAGATGGGCTTCGTTTAAAAAATCGGCCCAATGTCTTTGACGCCAGACTTTTAAAATGCACTAACTGTGCGGCAAAGCTGCATTGCATTCTGGATTGCTGACATCGCAGACTTCAGTCGACGCTCAAAAGCATGACTTATTTATTCAACAATCTGTCGGTCGAAGTAGGTCACTGTGAAGGAAGAAACACCTGGTGAGAAGAAGGGAGACCGGCCTCGAAGTGGCCAGGCGCACAGCACCTAGTACCTGTTAATTATTTTTGTGTCGCTCAGGCCCGCTGACATGATCTTTGCCGTCATTGGCCGAGTTTCTTGATCTTGAATTTCATGTTTTTGCTTCAGCGCAAGTATTGTTGTCCGTGCGAACTTCGCAGCAAAGAGTCGGAGTGCCGATTGGCTGGCTGGAAATGCGTGAAAAGAAACATGTCGGCCTTGATTGAGGAACGAACGACTTTCTGCTGCGGCTGGCAGCGCGGTTGTTTTGCTTTGAGTTCTTTTGCATGCGTGTTTGTTGTGAAAAGAGTGAAAAGTCAGAATCGCGCGGATAATCAGCTAATTGTCATTTTAGGTACCTGCTCGTACATGCAGATATGTTTTGCTTTCGATTTATTTCATGAGCATTCCGAAAGTGTGAATAATTGCGTGAATACTTCCACCAGCGTCGATTTTCGCTGTAATTGGTTATAAAACTCCACAGAAAGTGACAGTGCTGTGTTAAGTAGACTTTACACTGCAAATAAAATAGTGGCAAATTACCACGAATTGGATGGTGGATTAAGACCACACTAATTAGTGGCAGACAGCCACTTCATAGTGGATCTGAGTTTCGTGGCAATATTGCCACTAAACGGTTTGCCACTTATTAGAGTCAGAAGTGGCAGATTTAGTGGCGTTTTGTGCAGTGACAAATGCGTCACGAAAAAAAGTGGCGAAACTGTCACCCGAATCTCGCCACTTCCAGTGGCAGAATGAAGGCCTGCCACTGTAACGATTTGCCTGTGGTCCCAAAAATTTATTTATGTTCCAAAGGCACATCGCTTATGTTCAAACGAACATGTACTCGTAAATCAAAAATTGCATCAAAACTTCATGAGGAAATATAACAGGAACATGACAAGGAATATCAACAACGATTAAATAACATCTTCTATAACATCTTCAAGATGTTATTAAATAACATCTTGAATTAAATAACATCTTCTGATAACATCTTCTGATCACGACCAATTCACCTAATGAATACCATGATACCAATCAGATTCAGGCCAGGGTTCGGACGCTATCAGGCTTTCTTCCAAGGGTCCATATACAGTTTCACGGATAACAAATGAGTGGCCATTCTACTCTGCGACCTATACAAGGCTCGATCTCTCAGAAAAATAGTGATGGTTTGAACTCAAAGAATCAATGTTTCATCTTAGAGAAGCAATGCTTTAACCATAGGAAACAGTTCCATCACCCGCCTAAAATGAACAGAATTCAGAGATAAATCATTGTGAAACCAACGTGAAACTGAAAACCTAAACAAATTGGATGCATGAATCAAGTTCCATTCGGATTGGAATTACGAAGACCTTATTTGCACAACTGAAAATGTGTTCTGATATTTTGCAATAGGGAATTGCGAATGCCTGCACAGTTCTGCAGCAAAGTGAGAGCATATCGCTTCATGCCACCCCCCGAAAAAATAAAGTGTTGACCACTTTTTTGAATATGTGGAAGCTGAACTCAAAAAATAGATTCTGCATATTCACTCCTTCCACACTCATATCTCAACGAGAGCTTAGCAAAAAAGTGAATTAATCAAATACAATTATAAGGAAAATGCAATTCAATCATTCCACATTCATCCCAGAAAGCAAGACTTAAGCAAAGAACGATGGCAAAAGAAAAACAGTACAAAAGGAAACAATTCAGGTGGCATAGGTACTCAAGCGCCAAGGAAACCAACTTCATAAATTCAATGCAAAACAAAGAGACAAGAATTGCTTAAAAAATAAACTCACAATCCTGAATAACTTTCAATTCGCTTGCACAAAAGCATGGACCCTAACCTTGATGAAGGCGGTCCCACAAAAGGAAAGCAAACAAGACAATGCAAATCATGACATGAGGAAAAAATACCAATAAAACTCAAACAATAAATGCAGCAAAATACAGACGTTCAGGCAAGTGAGCATTAAAGAATGTCCGTTACCTTTTGGCATGGACCTTATGACCCGGTGACAGGACCTTTGAGGGGAAGAGATTTCACAAGCACGTGCTTACGTGAATTTTGTTTGTGTTTGTTCTCATTCACATCTTGTCGGTTTTGATGGTCAAATCAGAAGTGGACATGGGCAGAAGTGGACTGAGGCAGAAGTGGACTGGGGCAGAAGTGGACTGGGACAGAAGTGGACTGAGGCAGAAGTAGACTGAGGCAGAAGTGGACTGGGGCAGAAGTGGACTGGGACAGAAGTGGACTGGGACAGAAGTGGACTGAGGCAGAAGTAGTAACTGAGGCAGAAGTGGACTGGGGCAACAGTAGACTGGGACAGAAGTTGACGGAGGCAGAAGTGGACTGAGTCAGACGTGTACTGGAGCAGAAATGGACTGGGGCAGAAGTGGACTGAGGCAGAAGTGGACTAGGGCCGATGTGGACTGCGGCAGAGTGGACTGGCGCAGCAGTGGACTGGGGCAGAAGTTGACGGAGGCAGAAGTGGACTGGAGGAGAAGTCGACTGATGCAGAAGTGGACTGATGCAGAAGTGGACTGGGTCCGAAGTAGACAGCGGCAGATGTGGATTGAGGCAGAAGAGGACTGACGCAAAAGTGGACTGAGGCAGAAATGGACTGGGGCAGAAGTGGACTGATGCAGACGTGTACTGGGGCAGAAATGGACATGGGAAGAAGTGGACTGATGCAGAAGTGGACTGGGGCCGAATTAGACTGCGGCAGAAGTGGACAGAGGCGGAGAAAAGTTCCGCCTCAGTCCTATTCCGCCTCAGTCTGTTCTATTCTAGTCCCCCAAACCCTCCAAAAAACCACAGTCATTTTCCGGTAACCTTGATCTGGCAAGTTTGCCGGAAAAGCCGATGTGCATGAATATGATGGGAGCCAACCAGTAAAAACTACCATACTGGTGGTCAATGAAAAGCACAACACAAGCAAGACATACCTGTTTTTGCAATAATTTACAAATGTTAAAAGCATAAAAATTCGAATTCAAGTGCTCGGAAAACTAAAATAAATCCAAAAATTGAAGATAATCACTGCAGAAGGTCATTGTATCAAGACAAGAGGTAAGTGACAAAAATGAAATTTTTCGAAAAAGAGACGCAACAGCGATAAACGAATTGCTCCAAGTCAAGATTAACAGTTGACATTTTTTAATTTTTTAAACTTGAGTCTTTATATAGGCCTACCTTAACAGGATTTTTCTGGAAACGTTTTACGTTGCAGCTTAATGTTTACTCCTTCCCTCTGCTTTGAAAAAAATGTGAGGTCGGAAAAAATAAGCTGCATAGCTGAAGTGATAATCCTAACCTTGATCTCACCACCGCGATGTGAGAGTTTTGAACACCTGTAACATTGAGCCAATCACAGCTGATAAAAGCTCAAAAATCTAAAGGCCGGTTAAGCCCATACACTGTCTTTCGGCATCAGAAAAAACTGTATTCTTTGATAAGTTGATGCAGTTGTTTTTTCTGGTTGTTGGTGATCCATCACATGATCCGATATGGTTTGGACAATGTTAAGATAACTTAACCTGACTTAACCTGACCTACCCTCACCTACGCGATTGCCCGATTTGGCACCGGACTTTAGCCTGGTTGGCTCTGAAACCGGCATTAACATTCTTTTTTGCATTGTTCTGAATTTAGGCTATGAAAATACCTTGTTCCAGGGGCCTTATAATGGAAAGTTTCTTGGCGCTAAGAATAAGGTTCTTAAGTCTGACTTCTCTCAAATTCTTTATCACTGAAACTCACTCAAAGTTGAGAAGGCTTTAAAATATTTGAGAATATTCTTAAATCGTCTAATTGAGTGCCTTATTTACGAGAATCAAAAGCCACTCTCAAGACTTCACTCAAATCATTTGTTGCATTGTTAGCAGCAAGGTGGTCATGATTTCATCCTTTTCTGTGACGGAATGGACTTTTGCATTCCCAGTGCACGCAATTTCGTTTCCATGGAAATTGACAATCCACCATCTTCCCAGTAGGTAATTTAATTTTCTTTCCGATGGTGACAACTGCGCGAATCGAATGTGCGCTGCTCCTTTGAGGAAAATGAAATTTATGAAGCCTTGATTTCAAAGGTATATAGGTGCGCAATGTTGACCTATCCTTTGCTGCGATCCAACATTTATTATTCTTCGCCCTTTTCAAGAGTAAAGGCGTCCTCCTTTCGAAATTGACCCCTCTAAAGGATCGTATCTCCGGAATTTTCGACGTATTTTGAGACCATTCCGAGCTCTGTGCTGCGGCGCGTTCTCGACTTAGTTGAGCAAAATGGTTGAGAAGTCTCTCAAGTTCGGAGACTTTCTGTTATAAGCCGAGACTTCTCTCAAGTTCCTTCTCAACTGAAGTTGAGAGTCCTCTCAAGTTGACAACTTTCACAAACACTGCAAAATCAACTGAAATCAGGCCCCGGAAAGGCAACATTTGTGGAGTTGTCACAATTGATCTTTTGTCAAAAACACTGAAACAAGATATAACCAGCGAAAAGGCAAATCGACGTCTCGGGTATATATCCAAATGGTTTTCACTCAATTTTGCAACATTTCGGTTTGATTTCAACCGGATCGCAACTCTTGTGCAGGCCTGTTGAAAGTGCAAGTTTTCTGAGCCACAACTCATGTGACAAAAATGGAGACATGCAAAAAACCACGCACCATTGTAAAAAATGCAGTTTGATCCTTCTTCAAATCAGCTCTTTCCAGAGGAAAATCATAGCACGTCACAACAGTAAAAAGACGCCAGCATATTGCACAAATAAGCGTATCTACACGTAAGTGAGTAATAGTTTGACATGAAGAGATTAAAGAGTCAACAGTCACCTCAAGATGTGGGAATAACAGATATACCATTGGGCAGGAAAATCTCCAGTCCCAGCCCAGTTTTTTGTTTGAAGGGGTGGCGGGAAGCACTCAACTGCATTTACATTGCAAGCAACTTTTTTCGATCCGCCGGAACAGGTGTCGTGAAATAGCTTCAAACAATTCAAGGGAAGTTTCAAAATGAACAATCACCCACGATGCTATTAAAATACGTAAGTATTTGCAACGACGGGTGACCGGCAAATGGCAGCCGAAAAAAACGTCTTGCGAAATGAAACTAGGTGGCACTTTTCCATTTTGGCTGCAAATCAGAAGCATGGGCAGTATTGGATGGATTTATTTGATGCTGTTAAAACAAAACTCTGGGAATGACTGATTGGGCATGAGCTCCAACGGCCTGTTCGGCGTTGTTTCTGCATTTGACTTGAAGAACGATTTGGTGACTTTTGTTTTCGAGTCTGAAGGATGTTTTTCAAAAAATGTCAGTCGCCCAAGCGAATTTCTGGCAGAATTTAAGGCTTTTTTTTGGCTCAAAAGCTGCACACCATTCGGCTTGCACTCACCAATGGAACGGTTTGAAGCAGAGGTTGATTGGTTGACGTGCCGTACATTTTGCCGACTCTATACAGTACCTTGCGTCACTGCAGTGCAGGCCTCAATTAAGCAAAGACGGGTGGATGTAAAATCCTTTCACATCATGTATTCGAATACCTTCGTAAATTCGGATGCTTTGCGCAGAAATTGCGAAATTTAAACAATCTATACAAACTATTTTTGTCAAGTCACCCCACACTGCTTTGGTTTTATTAACGTATGCTGAAAATTGGACGAAATGGCTGTTCTCCAGACTGCAGTTGAAGTTGAAGTGGAGCCCTTGACTGTTCTCGTATCATTGGAGTAATGTTGACAAAGAGAGACTACCAACACTCTGTAAGGAAGCCAGGGGTGCGTGAAGAAAGATGAAAACAGCGCACGCCAAAGCCCTTATAGAGTACTAAAAGCTCTCTTCCTGTTGTCATCCCTTCGTCTCCTTTTTCTGTCTCTCGATGATGACACAATTTGATGTCACTCGGTGAGTGGTGATGTTGGTGAACATCATATCTTACAGGCGACAAATCTCTGCGATGCAGAGAGCAATCCTTGGCAAAGAAGTTTGGCCTCTTGCACGCCAAAGACTGCTGTATGATCAGCTGAACCATTCCAGTCGATATCGTTTCGTTCACAAACTGCATGGGTGCAAATAAGCGTTCTGTATTTCGACCAAATAAGTCCGATGATGACTTCCACTAAACTGTTTTCAAGTTTCGAACGCGAACAACTTTTCGAGGGAATTCGAGTGGCATGGAATCACCTCAAAATTTTGAGCTCGAAAAGAAACAATCCCATGATCGGGATGAAAATAAAATACTTTCAAGCGTATTTTGGTCAGCGACTGAACACTTTTCAGACAATGCCGCAACACGAGCAAAAGCTATACCTATTCCGAAGAGCACATGTGCAACTGAGCGAATGAAGCCAGGGGCCGACGCACAATTGGAAACGCAAGCATAAACTTGGACAATTGGATACACTTCCGAATTGCAAACTTTGCGGAAGAGCAGACTTTCATTGACGCTGAAAAACCACCTCTCACCCCTCGAAATTTGAAGACGTACACCTGATAGTTAAAAGTAGATAAAAACGCAGAAATGAAAACCTATGGTGAAAGAGAAATCTTCTCAAAATTCAGCGGAATTTTAGTCATTCTTTTGGGAAACCTGTATAGTGGCGGCGGAAAAAGATTACTCATACATGTGTTTTTCCCATTTAACTCTGTTGCCTCCGAAACTTTTTTTTCTTTCTTTTTACTCTTATGCATTTGGTAGAAATTAAAGCGCCAAATTGCAACGGAGCTTTCTAGAGGTGTCAGATTTTGACATTAGGGATGAAAGAGGATCTTTAATTTCTACAGCATGGAGTTTTTGCTAAAATCTCAAGAATGGAAATGTTTCACATGTATGGGTCATCTTTTTCCGCCGCCAGTATACACATAACGGAGAAGGGCTTGTTTGCTCTGTGAAGGTTCATTTATCATTATTTGTTATACAACACAGAGGCAGATGCGAATACAAATGATTGGATGCTGCACAATCAACACAGATAAACAGTGCATGAATCACACAACGTCACAACGTTTGCTCTTGGGAGGCTCATATTCCGACAAATTCATGCTTCCTCATAGAAGGCTGCCCTACACACCAGAAAGTGTAAGAAAGACAAAAAGGCATATCAACTGCGATTGGTTTTTAATCGTACGACCAAGATGAAGAAAAACAGTTGCCAACACGTGCACGTGGCCCCGTTCTCATATCAGCCAATCTCTTGCATGCTCAAAAACGATAGATCAAAAAGCATCGTAATATTTTCAACGATATTCGGGATAGGCACGAGAAACCTCGTGGAATCTCTGGTCGAAAAAGTTGGCAAATAAGCGCGCAAATGCAGTGATGATTTTTCCAAAGAATGGGATTTTTTCAAGAACTGAGATGATTTCGTCGATGCCGCGCACTTCAAGCAGATGAGATATTCCTGTTCCTCTGAAATCGCCTATCGCCGATCTTCCTGGCTCAACATTCACAGCAAATACTTGTCCGAAGTTTGAGGTACAGATGAGGAACAATATTGAACAAACAAGTGATATCTGAAAAATTGGAAATAAAATACTCTTTACTGGGCAACCCGCTGAAGAAACCTTGCCGTCAAAATAAATTGTGACTTTTGTAAGTACTCGTACGCCTAAAGAGCTTATTGGTATAGAGAAGTTGAAGGAAAAACGGCCTCCACATCTCATCGACTGTGCCTGAATTGACCTGTCGCCTCAAGATGGGACCGCTCTGGATTTGAATTTTCTGGTCATTGCCAGATCTGCTCCAATGTCCATTGTTGCTTTTTTATGCTGGGCCGTTAATTTCTGCAGATATCCTGCACGTGATCATGGCACTGGAACAAATGGTAAAGTGAGCTTCGTCGTTCCCCGTTCAAAATTCGCTTTGTGAGTGAAGCGTGTATTCGTGTTTCTGTTTCTCGCCGCCAGGTGCGCACAGTTCGCAAATCTGAAGGAGAAGTCGAGTAAAACGAGCAGTACTGGAGACGGGGTTCGCCGACAGAAAGTTGATTATCTCTTGAACCAGATGACGTATTTTGTTCAAATTTCAAAGTGAGGAAGCCGGAAAATTGGCGATTTTAGGCGTTTAAAACAATCCCGGTATTTTCACTGACAAAATATCAAAACCATTTCAGGAAAAAATGTTAAATGTTGGGATGTGATAAAATGCCGCGGTCCTGCCAGATATTTTTCATGACCATGCGATTCTTTCCGCTGTAACATAGTTTGCATCTGTGGAAGAGTAGTTGTGGAGAAAGCTTATAGCTTTCCAAAAATTCCAAAATCATTGCATTTGAACTCCATTTGGCGGTTGGCCGTATTATGGCAGAAAACGCGGCATGAAACATTGTTTTGTTTTTGGTGCAAGAGCATGCGTCAAAATGGATGATGCGCACAACCGGTGTTGCCGGACTTTTGCGCAGAAAGCCAATTTTATTAGATATTTATTTGATATTTTCTCCAGCGGAGCCAGTCAGACAACTTGAGATGAACTGTGCGTGCGAGAATAGGCAATGAGATTGGCAACGAAATTCAAATTGGTCAGAACTGCAACTGAGAAGTAACAAGCGTGCAAAATTGAAATTTTGATCTCATCAGAATGAAAAAATTCAGCCTCAGGCGAGAATTGAACCCGGGACCTTCAGCACAGTAGACAGACGCAAACCGTCTGGGCTACCGCCCCAAATCGGTAATTTCAACCTAAAACAATAATGCTGTTATTGTAATGTTGCGTTCTGAAGCGGCGGGTGACGGCAAAAGGGACATGGCCTTCTTGCGGATTTCGCTGACCTGAAAACATTTTCTTCGACCTTTTCTTGATCAAAGATTTTGGCAGAGAATATTTTGACTGTCTGCAGAGCGCAGCAGGAATGATGTAGGCATCCTGCACAAGAAACATACATGTTACTGAGGTGCGTAATTTTCCACTGAACATATGTTTTCTGCAAAATGCAATAAGGCCAGCGCCATTAAGCTCCGTTTATTTTTCAGATTTGCCAACAGTACTGCTGCCACATGGCGGCTTCACCGAAGCTATCGATGTTCTATAACCTATTGTTCTCGGTTCCATGACGTAATTGTCAACGATTATTTTTTGTTCCGTGCCATGCAATTGTTTATTTGTCGATCTGGAGAATCCTAAAACTACGCCCTTCACACTTCACAGGGGCGTTATACCCTGTTCAAAACGCTTTAAACAGGTAGTGATTCAACTCCATCACTCGGCGTCCGCTCAGTTTTTGAACAGCCCAAGAAACGCCAAGACTGCCATCCTGCGGAGAATCAGAGAACCAAGCATGCATGTGCGAGTTTGTCACAATGGCGCGTGTTCGAATGTCGAAGAACAGAATGCGCCGGGTCGCGTTCTGCCTTTCATAAAAGCAGCAAATGATGTCCAAATGCAATGATTTTGGTGTTTTTGGATAGCTGAAACCTTCATCTAAAACTTTTCCACAGACAGTAACCATGTTACAACGGAAAAATTCGCGCAATTGTTGAAAATATGTGTAGGGGACCCAAAATTTTATCGAATCTTTACTTCCAACACTTTCATTATCGGCGTGATTTTGAAGTTTTATTCACGAAAATTTTGAGACTTTTATGCACATGAGGAATCGCCTATCTTTCAGCTTTCTTCCACAACAAGAAACATCAAAATCCGCCACTTGGTTCATGAGAAATTTTAGTTACCGTTGCCAATGGCACAGCGTTCCGGCACACTCGCATTGTTCCGATCTGGCCCAAGAACCGAAACGAGTGCCATCTCGCAGAGGATCGCATGAACTGAATTCCGGCAGAAATTCGGCCTCATCTGCAGCAATGCTTCCGCCGTTAAGTTGAACCACTACCTGTTTTAAGCGTATTGCCCTGTTTACATCTGTTTTTTGATGATCTTTAATGATCATTAATTTCGCAAGTGTAAACGCTTTTTTCCAATTTTTCGATTAAAACGTTCCGGAACATCATTTATTTTTCATTTTTAATTATCATTAATTCTAGATGTAACCGCCTAAAATTAATGATCATTAAGGGAACGTCATCAGGAAGACAATTTAATTTAATTATGTTCCGAACATAATTTAATTTTAATGACGTTCAAGAAGTTTTTTGGTTTTGCGCTCTCTTCAGCACTTTTACACGTCCAGAAAGGCAAATTCGACAAAACTATGCTGCTGAAATGTTGCTGTTGTTCATTCAAGGAAATAATATTCCTAAAAAAGAGACGAAATAGTTTCGAATATCCTCCAAAAATGCTGGATTTGACTAGTTTCAATAATGGAGCTGAGGTGCGGATCGAACTCGGGACACCCGCGTCAGATGCTCTGATTCTACCCCTGACCATTGAGCTTGCTCTCCTTTCGAAAGCTGAATTTGTGGTTCTCTTGTTAACTGGGCAGGCTGGTTGCATATTTTTTTTCCAATCCACTTCCGCATGTGCATCTCTGATTGGCTGTTGGGAATACCAGCCAATTTCAACATCCAATTTTCAAAACCTAACTTAACCAAACCTAACCTGACCCAACCTAACCCCATTGCGACCCTAGAAAGAGTTGCGAAGCGGTGGCAAACATGCCAAATGGCAAAAAGCGGTGGCAATGCAAAAATCCCAAAATTGATGACGTCACAATTTCAGACAACGGGATTGCCTGTTGCGAGCTCCTGGTCCGCGGAAGTGGGTTGGTAAAAAAAATTATGCAGGCTGGTTTCATCGTTCTGCTCTGTCGGCCAAGTTGGTCATCCAAGTTGTTTGTCTGTCGAGTTGTTCCCCACTTTTTCCGCAGCAAGTGTTTCGTTTTTCTTTTTCACGCGTTTTTCTCAGCAATTTTCTTTTGCACACTATGTGCACAGCCAATCAATGGGGTGCAGGTACCCATTTGACAATTAGTTCTCGAAACGGCTTCGTGACATTTCGCAAATAACATTTTTGAGAAAAAAAGGAGCAAGCTGCCTGTGGGCAGGCAGCCCGGGTCCTGTCAGTGTTTTGCATGAGCTACACAGTTTTTACAATAAAACGACAGGGACTTGGAAGGCCCATAAAAACTTTTTTGTTGGCGTGGATTTCTTATTTCGCTCTTGGCAGACACCCATCGGAACTGTTTTCTCAAGTCGGTGTGAAGTCGCTTTTTTCGTTTTCTGAAACTGCGCGCGCGGTCTGGATCAAAAGGGGTATTTTGTCGCAATTTCAAGCATCGTCTCACCACTGGATGTATTCTTCCACAAATGTCAGCAACAAGGACGTGTTGGCATTTAGAAAGACGAAAATTCTTTTGTTTGTTTCCCCCACCGAACCAGCATTGATGTTTTTGTGATATGGGAGTATCTTTCGTGTAAAAATTGTCTTTCGGAATCTGAAAAAATCTTGGAGCGGCGGGGTATCGAACACGGGTCCTCTCGGTCTATAGTCGAATGCTCTACCACTGAGGTACCCCCAACTTGAAATTCGCTTCTGAAAGAGCGCTCATATTTCACTGTTGCTGTTTCGCAATCGTAAATTTCCAGAAAAAACGCAAGTGTAAACGGCAAAATCGAAAGATTAATGATCAGTAATCCGCATTCTTTTTTAATGATGCTTGGCGAAAATGCAAATGTAAACGGGCCAAAATAAATGATCATTAATCGACAGCTTCGATTAATGAGCTTCCTTTTAATGATCATAAAAAATTGAGATGTAAACATGGCTAAATTTCACTATTCGATTGCCATATCAGATCCCGCAAATACTGTACCAATACATTTTTATACCTTTTTCCAGAAAACATCAACAGACGCCTACTTGTGCCCTCTTATGCCCTTGTGATCCAAACTTGTTCAGTGACAAAATGTGGAGCGACCCCCTGTTCCCCGTGATCTGGCCCTCAAAGTCCGCAAAAACAATGCATTCAGACGTCAAAATGTGTTCCAACACATACCTAATCCCTCATGCAGGCCCCCAGAATCCACCAAATATGCCCTTGGGGTGTCCAAGGGTCCGGGGCCGCATACAATTTGTAATCGCACAGCTCCTATTTTTCCAAATGAGAAGTTCACACCAGCTGAAGACAGAACATTCAGGGAGCAAATTTGCTACGGCCCACCCAACGACTTGTATAGATTTGCGAATATACACCTCCTTGGACCCACCATTTTGAAGATCTAGCGCAAGATAATCCCAGAAATATCGCAAGGAATGGGTGCGTTGGAGGGTTAAATGGTTTTTTTCGTTTTTTTTCTCTCTTGAATCTTGCATTTCCAGAAACGCAAATTCGACAAATCATGCTGCTTGAATGTTGCTGTTCATTCAAGGAAATCATATTCCCCAAAAAGACGAAATCGTTTCGAATATCCTCCAAAAAGCTGGATTTGATAAGTTTAAAGTAAATGGAGCTGAGGTACGGACCGAACTCGGGACACCGCGTCAGATGCTCGGACTCTACCCCAAGACCAAAGTGCCTGCTCTCCTTTCGAAAGCTGAATTTGTGGTTATCTTGTTACTGCGAGGCTGGTTTCATCGTTCTGCTCTGTCCGTCAAGTTGATCACCCAAGTTGTTTGTCTGTCGAGTTGCTCCCTACTCTTTCCGCAGCAAGTGCTTCATTTATCTTTTTCACGCGTTTTTCTCAGCAATTTTCTTTTGCACACGATGTGCACAGCAAAGTGACAAGAGGCGCGCATGCATATTGCAATTGCTCAAGGATTTCATTTTCGAAATGAAAGAAGAAAATCTACAAAAACAGGTACCTACCAACTGCGGTTTCTCGCTCCTATGTCGTATCTCGTAGAATCTTTCCTCGCTTCTGGATATGGAAAATCAAAATCTGGTGACTATATTTCCTTCCCCATCAACCAATGGGGGTGCAGTGCCCATTTGATAATTACCTCTCGAAACGGCATCGCGACATTTCGCAAATAACATTTTTAAGACAAAAACGAGTGAGCTGCCTGTGGGCAGGCAGTCATAGGTATCCCCTGTCATTTTGTGGGGGTGAGCAGAACCCGGTTTTTTTGTTCGGAACGGAATCGGGTCGGAAATTTGGAAGTCGGGTCGGAATCGGAACCATTTCGGACCCGGAACTATTCACGGAACCGGAATATTTCGGTATCGGAACAATTCGTGGAATCGGAACTAACTTCGGATCCTGGAACTAAATTCGGAACCGGAACTACTTTCGGTACCGGAATTCCGTGAATTTCGGGATTCCAAAAATTTCGGAATGTTTCCGGCTTTTCGGAATTCCGAAACTTCGGAATATTTTCAAAATGTTCCGCTCCAATTCCGATACCGAGTTCGGAACCAGGCATTCCGACTGACCTGGTTCGGAATTCCGCCCGAAAATTCCGAAGATATCGGAATTCCGTGAATTTCTGAATTCCGAAAATTTGGGAATATTTCTGATTTTTTCGGAATTCCGAAACTTCGGAATCATAAAAAGTCCCGTTCCGATTTCGTTCCGACTCCGAGTTCCGAATTCCGAACCAGGTGTTCCGACTCACATCTAATATTTTGGCATGCGTTTAACAATAAAACGACAAGGACTTGGTAGGCCCATAAAAAACTTTTGTGTTGGCGTGGATTTCTTATTTCTCGCTTGACAGACACCCATTGGAACTGTTTTCTCAAATCGGTGTGACCATGTAAAGTCGCTTTTTTCGTTTTCTGAAACTGCGGTCTGGATCAAAAGGGGTATTTTGTCGCAATTTCAAGCATCATCTCACCACCGGATATGCATTCTTCCACAAATGTTAGCAACAAGGGCGTGTTGGCATTTGGAAAGACGAAAATTCTTTTGCTTGTTTCGCCCACCGAACCAGCATTGATGTTTTTGTGAAAATGTGGGCACCTTTCGTGTAAAAATTGTCTTTTGGAATCTGAAAAAATCGTTCGAATCGTTCGTATCGAAACCGGTTCCTCAAGGTCTAGAGACGAACGATCTACCACTGAGCTATACCCCCAAGCCGATTTTATGTTCTGAAAGAACGGTCATATTTCACTGTTGCTGTTTCGCAATCGAAAATTTCCGAAAAACGCAAGTGTCAAACTCGCAACGCCAAACTCGAAAGATTAATGATCATTAATCCGCATTCTTTTTTAATGATGCTTGGCGAAAATGCAAATGTAAACGGCTCAAAATAAATGATCATTTATCGACAGCTTCGATTAATGAGCTTCCTTTTAATGATCATTAAAAATTCAGATGTAAACACGGAATAAGTGTCTGGGCGAGTATGCTTTATAAGTAAGGATTCCTGACTGAGCCATATGCCAAGAGCAATTTCCGCAACAAGAAATCGCTTTGTGACTTTACACAACCAAGCCCTGCGAATCAGTTTTTCCTTTTCCCAAAATTTCCAGAAAATTCTGAAGAATTTATGGCAAAATAGTTGTACAGTGACAGAAACAATATATGTACCCATAAATGGGTGCCTATAATGTTAGTTTATGGGCACATTACAGCTGTAAATGGATAATTTTCCCATAAATAGGCATCTGCATTGTTGGGTTTGTGGCACAAAACGTTTTATGCGACTGCATTTGTTACAAGAACATCAATAGGACCCATACGCCAATTGTTTATGTACCCATTGGTGGGTACATTATTGTCTCTGTGACTGTACATGTAAACGCAGTCGTGAAAAAGTGCAACTGTACGCACGAAAGTGTGTTCTGAACATTTTAGAAGCAAAGACTGTGGCAGTGATCAACCTTTGGAGCTCATCAGCCTCTGGGCTTGCTATAATTGCAACGCACAAGGCAAATTCTTCCAAGAATGCGTTTCTCCATGCCCTGAATTCGGATTTCCCATGCTGCCACGGAGCATCTTGCATCACGGTACCTTGATCGCCTGACCTAGAATACGCCGTTTTTCGAGGTACCCAGGCCTGGGTTTCCAGAATCTGAAGGGATTGGCCCACGAGTGTGTTTGACCTGTAGCTATACCTGTCCATGATAGGTTGGTCAGCAGTTCTAACTCTTCTTTTGACAGTGGAAAGATCTTTACAATCCATGGGCTGGTATTGGAGTACGAAAAAGTTGGATTTAGTAGCAGTTTCCGGGAAGAATTTCGAAACTTTTTTACCTACGCAGGTTCGGCTTCCATTTAAGAAAGCCGAACCACGTTGGTAAAAAAAAGTTTCTAAATTCTTCCCGGAAACCGCTCCTAAATCCAACTTTTTCGTGCTCCAATACTAGCCCATGGATTGTAAATATCTTTGCACTGTCAAAAGAAGAGTTGAAATTGCTGACCAACCTCTCATGGACAGGTATAGCTGCACACTCGTAGGTCAATCCCTTCAGATTTCTCCGAAAGAGACGGCGTCATGGGGGTCAAGTGTCAGGGACCATCAATTGCCCAACATTGATCTAATGCGCTTCTCTTTAGTTTACTCGGCCCCATTCCTGTAGGGAAGGCCTCTGGTCACAGGCACTCCCAACAATTACAATTCCCTTGAAAAATTCGCTCTGGAATTTGTGGGAAGGGAATTTGCGCCCAAAACGAAAGTGACGAATCAAATGCAAATTCCTTGAAATATACTACCAGTTTGGTGGCATCAGTAAGACGCTTATAGTGTGAAATTTAACACCCTTTTGGCGGGATTATTTTGCCACTTTTAGCAGCAGTTTGCAAGCAATTTCTACAGTGCAGAACTCAAACCAGTTAATTATCCAGACGGTGGTTGTTTCGATCAAAATGCACCTCAATCGTTGCAGAAGATAAGATATGCGTAAGTATGTTCTGCGCTGTTAAGTACCGAACAACCCCCCATTTTTTGTGTTGAATAAAGTCCCATGACGCTTTTTGACCTGGTTAAAATCGTGCTGCGAGATTCAGCGGTAACAAAATTGAGGATGCCTTAGGCTTCGATGTATCTTTCAAGAGAACCTGCGCAAAACAGGCGTGTAATCCGTTATACCCTAACGACCTTTTCATCAAACTGATCACCGACCGATCACCAAACTGCGCCAAAGATTTCAGCACAAAATCACTCAGGAGAAAAACGTCCACACAACTGCATCCTTGAACCAAGGAAATGGAAAAGAACTGGCCACTTCAGGTACGGCGAAGTCACTGTAGTGTCCCTCTGGTTACCATCCGAGCCATTATAATGATAGCAATAAAGAGCAGGAAAATATTTGAGGCGGCACAGGGCTGCAAGGGGTAGCCATATGCCACGCGTCTATGCTTTTGCATTTCGGACACGAGGCGAAGCGAAAACTACGACAATAAGAATGCAATGGTGGTGGTACCAGGCGACGAGTAAATGGAGGGAAGGGATTGGGAGTGAGCTCGTGGACTTGGTTTAGTTTTAGTAAAGAGGAATTTTTGCAAGGAAGACCGTTACTAATTTGAGGCACGCAAGCCTTTTCCGTTCTGAACGCTTTTGAGTTCGCCTGATGACTGGTCTGGGATTGCTAAGTCCGGCCGGTAGATTTATCAGTTTATTTTGGAAGCTTGTTATGAACTAGTTCAACGATTTAATTTAAAAGCATTATGGTGCATCATTTGGATTTCAATTCTTTCAGCTTTCCAGCCTTGTGACACCATACGGATAGGTGCTTTCGTTACAGCATAAATGCAAAATGATGTTACGCTTGCGAGGTTTATCGATGATTCTAAACAACTCGGATATTGTTTCCAACTAAAAGTGCGCATTAAATCTACTTACTAATACCAACCATTTCAAGCATCTGATGGCAAAGTGACGCCAAACGTAACCACATTCGGCGAAATGAACAGCGGGACCATCAAACGTGAAGGAATTATAGCGATCGCAATTTGGAAATTTGGGGACACAAAAAGACGGACGAACACTGGTATTTCTGAATAGCGACGATTTGCTCAATCGCACGCAAAAAATCAACGTTCCTTGTTTTCGGAGAGGTTGGCTCTCGCAAATCTACTTTTCTTACTTCTTTCCTTGACAAAATTCTGTCACTAACTGCCTCGCATAGCAGGGAACATGCCTCTGGAAAGTGCATTTTGGCATTTGGAAAGGAATAGCGAGATTTTATCTTCTGTCCGGGCCAACAGTGCGTGTGTCCGAGGAGAAAATATGGTGACAGAGGGCAATTCGTTAAAATTAAGGTCCTTTCACACTTGGCGATAATGTTGGTGACTCACCCCCGTTAAACTAACGAGGCACCCCCTCACAAAATAACATATCCAAAACAAGAATTCGTTGCCTCCGAGATTATTTTCATTCTCTAGTATTGAAATGTTTTCGCGCTAAGAGAAAACTCCAACAATTGCCATTTGAGTTGTTGGATTGGGCTCTCCTGCAGTGAACACGTGTGAAAGAGCCTTAAAAGGCAAAACATTCCTTAACATAGCATACGGGTAGCTATTTGCCCAACGTTTCGACCACAAACGTTTAGCTTCAGGTTCCGTGGATAATGGCAATTAATTTTGAGGTGTTTTTTCGCTGGATTCCCTTGAACCGTTTGATAGATTGCCAGTGAAGCAGTCCTTCACCCCGCGATGTGGAAAGTTTACCTTTAGCCACGCAAATAAGCATAAACCCCGCTCTGTCCTAGCTTCGGGAAGTTACATAACTGCTTTGCCAAAAACGTTTTGCGAGACAGGTGGCCACATTTCTCCTTGTAAGTCAAACTGAGTTTAAATTCGGTAGCAAATTCGGCAGATGTGATACATCACTGGCAACAACGGAGAAGGGAGTTGTGTTGTGCATAGAAATTAAATTTCACAGCACAACTCTGTCCACTAAATTGACTATCGGACTGAATATAAGTGTGAGTCACAATCGGCCGTATTCACTATTGCAACTCATCCCTCAGTTTCAACTCAACAGAGACAATTCAATAGACGGTGCATCTTTCGCAACAAGAATGGAAAATTAATAGCGTTGTGTATAGAAATGAAATTTTCGAAACTGAAATCTATTCATTGGATATAAGATTATATTAAGTTGACCGGAGGGCGAGTTGAATGGGGAATACGGCCCATTGAGCATTCGGGTTATGCCAACAGAATCCATACGGTGATCTTTTTTGGGCCCAAGGGCGAGTATCCACAACTCGTATCCCGATTCTGTTGTCCTTACTTTTTCAAACTGGATATGCCCTCCCCCAGTAATCGTGGATATTTTGAGGTCATTCAATAACTCAGACGTGCCTCGCGCCAATACAGGGCGCTATATCTTTTAGCCGGTTCAAATAATCCCAAGTGACTTTCAACTTTTCACGAAATGCTGGTGCATGCATTTGTTCACTGTTGAGCAAACAATAAAAAATTTCGAAATTTTAATTTTTAAATTTTTGTATTGCCTATGCAAACGGGTGCTGAGTCACAAATACCAGCGAGAGGCGGTCACAGAAAATTGTCGGATCCAAACATGCAACATTATTTTATGGGACAGATTGGAGACGTCTATGGGACCGTCATGTGCCAACCAGGCTTTTAAAAATCGCCGTAGATTTCGCACACCAATGGCAGCGAAGATGTTAAAATGTTTGCACCCCGTCTCTTCTGCGATTTTCGCTCATCCGTGACAAGTGGAACTGACCCCAAATTGCCATGGCATTTGAGCGTTGTGGGAAAATACCGTTAAAAACGAGTTGTTTATGACCAGCTGTTGTTTATCATAACTGACAAACTGTTTTATGATGCTTTTTATGGTCAAGATTTTTTTATGAGTTTTCATTCGCAGTTTGATTCGACTCGTCCAACTGCCAAAAGACGAGAAAGTGAATGATGCCGCATAGGAACGTCAAATTATGGGCCATGTGTTCGACCTATTTCTCTGGACAGTCATTTTGTCTAAATGACCAGAAAAAATTATGCTTGACATTCACTTAGCGCAGATGCCTATAAGCACATAGGTTGTTGCAGCTAATTGTGACGGTCGGTTTCCTGTTATCATTTTTCACACGAGTATTAATCGCGCACAATCGTTTCTCCAAATGCGGTTTCCTCGTTTCAATTTTTCACGAATTTTCAGTGAAAAGTTTTCGAGAAGAAAAAATTGAATTTTTTTCGAACAGACAGTGTCGAGTAGTCTGCAATCAGAGCCTTCAGTCTGACGCAAGACCTGCAGTCGTTTTTATATCCATGATAACCACCCTTTTCCAGACAACGGCATCTGCTAGCATGGATTTTCAATTTCACTCTGTGCCATCCAGTCATCGACTTCCGACATCATCAAGTGTGTGTGCTCTTGAGAAGGCTCCTGAATGAAGCGAGTCAAAATGCGTTCCAGCTCGAAGTGATCAACTCAGGACGTTGATCAAAAGAATTAAAGGTCATGGTGAGTAGGTAACTTTCGAACCATCCACGTCCAAAGTTCATATATGATCTATTTCCCCATCTTTTTGACGACGATTTTTATCCTTCGAGCACCTCATAAGAGCATATCACAGCACTCATCACGGGTCCATCACCACAGCTCGTTCAGGTCGATACGAGTCAGTGGTTTTGATTTATTGTTTGGTATTCTTTGAACGTTGCGGTAAAATTCGTCCGAACCGAAGTTCGTCCGAACCTCGTGGCGCAGTGGTTAGCGCATTGGACTCCCACCAAGGTGGACCGAGTTCGATTCCCCGTCGGGGCACGAAATTTACTGTGGCACAAATGGTGCATCCCCCCTGGGCGAGGCACAGTAAATGAGGTCGGAAAGAGAGACTTAGTGGCCAGTCTCTTAGTCCTTCGGATGGGACTTTAAGAAGGAGGTCCCGTGTGCAGTATCACACTGCGCACATTAAAGAACACCTAGCTCCAAGTCCAAGACAGTGGCTTGGCAGGTTACACAACAGAGAAGCCACATCTCACAAGTCACACATCACTGCTCTGCAGAGCATGACTCTCTCCGGGAAACCTGCGGGTTGGCGTGTATACGGCGTAAAACTGGTCCGAGTCGTTTCAGTTGAATGCAGAGCAGAATTGGGCTACGATTATGGGGCATAGTTCTCCTTGCGAGCCCAAGGTGTGTGCAACAAGGTAAAAGGTCGGACCACCAGCCGAATGGCTATCAGTCCATATGACTCCACGATGATGAAAATCAGCAACAGTTAATCAAATTTGAATTTTTTAATCTGTTGGTTTTGGATCGAACAAACAGTCAAAACTGTTTGTTCGATTCAAAAACAGACTGGCAAGCATTGGAGGTAAGGATGCAAGTTAGGCAGTGAGGTACGTAGTGCAGGCGATCCACGAAGAGTAGGAAAATGGGGTACAAGATCAAAAGCTTTTGAAAGATCTAAAATGGTCAAGAACGTCAAATGAATGGTTGCTCCGATGACAATTCGTCCTCAAACTCTCCAATTCGCCAAATGTCGATCTATTAAATGTGAAAGCAAGCTTAAATTGCCAAGATGCCAAAACGTCGAACGCCGACCAACCTTGTGCGGGAATATCCTTTGTTCTTCTGTCCGTCAGGGAAATCTTCACCCTGTTCCAGTATCTCCGGTGCTCGAAACCATTTGGAGAAGAACCCCCGTCTATCTTCCGTTCCTGACCCAGCGTGCAGTTTCCTGTACCTCCCAAACGAAAATCCCTTGGTACTTTCAGAGCCCGGAACATCCCCATTCTCAAAATAGCGCATTTCCCCATCATTGCCATCATGATCTGTGAGAGTTAGCTTCGTTCTGGAAAACATCCGCTGAAACTTGCTGAAGAAGCCGGATCCAGTTTGATGGACATGTTTACCCTGAAAAATGAAATGGAAGGGTCAGGTGCAGTCTAAAGAAAAAGAAAAAAAAATGTGGAATGGAGGGTGAGGCTCCAATGCGTTGACGAAACAGACCCAGCACCACCTGCGAGCAAACCTCCTGAACTAAGAGAACAACATTCGAAAAATTTTAACCCAAACAGGATTTGAACCCAAGACCTGTTGATGTCGTCTGCTAGCTGTCTTTCAAGGTGGACGTGTTTTTCATCGCTCCGGTGCATTTCGTCAATTTTCATCTCATTTCTGGATTTGAAACGGTCAGGTTTCATTCAGTCAGTATTTCTTTCGGCGACAAGGACGCTTTGGTGAACAGATAATCGCTTGTTGGGAACCAGGGAGATAAACGCCGTGTTTCCATGAAATCAAGAGCTGGTTTCCGCATC